>CABFVX010006245.1:9596-28932 GCA_902151425.1 Timema shepardi
CACAAGCAATGTTTGAATCACTATATCCACACTCTCACCACAAGCAATGTTTGAATCACTATATCCACACTCTCACCACAAGCAATGTTTGAATCACTATATCCACACTCTCACCACAAGTCTGTCTCCATTTTTGCTCTCCAAGTCCATCACCAAGGATAATATTAAATTTGACATTACACCCATTGGTCATTAATGGCCTTTGCTCTGCCTACCATTGTCAGAATGTAAATAGCATACATGAATGGTTTAAAATACCTAACTTAATCTACTAATAGTTTTAAATTTTTGTTAAGTAACAATTTAGTACAGTTATTTTAAACAGCTAAATTAGGCTACTATATGTATGCATTTATATAAAAATTCTTGAAAATATGCATTTATATCATAAATGTGAATTAATATGCACCATAAATCTGGGTAGGTTATGTTAGATGTTGCATCAAATAAATGTGTGTAAACTTGCACTCGATATAAACAAAGGGAAAATACATGCATATAGGCCTATGTCAGATGTGCAGCCAATATATATCACATTGATGAAGGTCCCGGGTTCGATTCCTGTCTCCATGTGTCATTTTTCAGAATATGATATCCAGATGGAATAATCCTCACTAAAAGCATAAATAATAGCTTTGGCTATTTGATTGTTGATAAAGGCCAGGCAAGTAGGTAAGAATACCCATTCCCACTCTATAATGTTTTAGTTTAGCACCGCGTCTTACTACTCGTTCGGGCTATACGCTTAAGTACTAATTACGCTAATGGTTTAGGAATTGCAAAGGTTGAATTTAGAGAAAGTGAACCCGCATTTGCGTTAAAGGAGAGTGGAAAACCATTTAGGTAAAACCACCCCCAGTTCCCCTGACCGAGATTCAAACCTCGATCTCCCGTCCTCAGAAGTCGAGCTCAACACGGCTAGCATGTTAGCCAACTACGCCACTGAAGCAGGTTTAATTTAAACTAAACATTTGTGTAGAATAGATAGGGCTGTTTCTATCCTGTCAGATGTATATAATTTATTTTTTATTGTTACAAAAGTTACTGCCTTATTTAACCATTTTCTTATATTTTTATGTCAAGTCTTTGATCTGTAGCTGTCACTTTTGATGGATAGTATCAATAAATTTAAGACACCATTTACTAAGTAGACCTAGTAGTAAAAATATCAACGTGGACCACAAAGAAAGTGCTTGTATCTTCTAAACCTTTCTTCTTACCAGAATCTTATCTTCAAATAGCTGCCATAGGTCTAGGTCTACATGTTTTACTTGAATTAGAAAATTAGGTTTATTTCCTTAGTTTACAGATGAGAACATTTTAAACTTAGGCCTTTAAGCTTTTATTTAAAAACCAAGGGGAAGGCCAAGGGACACTTTTGGACCCCCATGAGCCACTTATCTAATTATTAATCATAGAGTGCCTAATTTATAATCCATTGTACTGTACCAACTGACCAAAACATTGAGATGATCTGGCTGGCTATGTGATATATAGGCCTATTCAACTGCCAGGGCATCGAACCGACAAGCCTCAGTTACTTGCTAGCATTCCTCACACTTTGGTTTCAACTTATGTTATAGGCTCACATTTAATTGAGAGAATCTCTTAACTTACTAATCTGAAATGAAGTGTATTTTTTATCAAATATGTATTTATCGTGATTTGAGCCTTGTACCTTTCTTACGCTCTGATTCAAGCCAAAGGTCTGGCCTTTGAATCCTTGTATTGACACATTCTCAAGTATATAAATAAGTCTAAGACAATTAAAAAATGATGTTTTACACCATCTCTTATAGCCCTTTATGAAGACTGTCACATGGGCTGGGCGTGGCTGGATCAAGTGGACACTTATAATCTGGGAACTAACTAACCTTGAAAAGTGCATGAATATTTCCCTGGCCATATTAGACACATTTTCCTAAACCTTATGTTTTATTAACAAATTTCCTAAAAAATAATACCGGTACTTATACTATACAAAATTTCTCGAATTAACACTGCTGCCAACATGTTATGATTAGCTAATTTTAATGCAAATTGATCTTTGTTTCAATTGCTATTCAACATAAAAACTTTTTTCATTTTTTTGTTCTGTGATGTTAAAACCTCAAATCTTAAAAATAAATTGCCCCAACTAAAAGTTGGTGGCGTGTGCAGCAGGATACATATTAAAACATGTTTTAATTCGTTCAACGTCTCACAACTGAGGAAAACTCTTTAAAAACCTGAAAAATGAAGAAATATTTTCCAGGAAAAAAACATAAATTTATGCAGGGTAGTTTTGGGTGGTTGGTTGCCTTTTTTAACATCTACAATTCTTTTACTGCTCTGTAGAATTTTTAAAATTGTAATTCCAATATTTTTTGTTTTAGCATCGCGTCTTACCACCGGCTCAGATTATATTCATTAATATTACTCTACACCGGCTATATAACTCATACTCAATTACCTGCCAATCACAATTTAGTTGCATTTTTTTTTAAAGGGATATTGGTAAGTGTGTAAAAAAACCACTGCTGGTGTTGAATCATATCATGTTACATTGTAAGTCTAAGTACTGTGTGGTGGTTGGTAAAATGAGTTAGGCCCTCTGTAATTATCATATCTATAAACTTGTAGATACTTAGTTTTTATATTGTTTGGTAATTTATAGTAAAGACATGCCAAGTGGTCCTTACAGTAAAAAGTATCTTCAAATTGCCTCATTGTTGCAGTGCACTTTTAAACATCGATATTGAGTATAACAATCATCTATACTTTACCGAACGGGTAGTAAGACGCGGTGCTAATAATAATAACAACTATATACTTTATGCTATGGGACCTGCGCTGGTCACTTTTGAATGTGCCGATCTTAGTTTAATAATATTTATATGTAATAGTAATATAGTTGTGACCAAAATAATTATTTTTTATTTGCTAAAACACCTTAGTGTGTAGGCCTAAGTTTTGATCAGATTTAGGCCTACTCACAGAATCATTTGTTAAAATGACGATTTACCCATTTGTTTGAATTTGCTACAACTAAAGAATATTTTGACTCCTGAACCTTTCATAAGGAAGGATTTACTCCAACTAAACACCCGTTATATCGGCCTATATGTTTCATAGTGGGAAATTGATGGAAGTACCAATAAACTATTCGTTAGCTTGGTTTCAAGTAAAATAATTAATTCCTAGTCCTAGTTTTGAATTCTTTTTGAGAGGAATGTCTAAGGGGACTAAATGCACTAACATAATTAGTTGAAACACTTTGCAAATATTAAAAAGTATGTTTACGTAACATAGTTAGTTTTATAAAAACTACCTTATAAAGTGGTGTCAGCTCCTACAGTGATTGTTCCTCTCTAGCAAAACTAGGATCATGGTTCATGTTCGATTTGGTGCCCTGTGAAATACCAAAGTAAATTCATGGCAAATATTTATGATCTTTTAATCATGAAGATAAATTATGTTTACCTGCACTAGGGCCTAAATGCTTTCTATATGTTAATTATTAAAGTATATATACTTTTATTAAGAAGTGGAATTGTATTGATTTAGATGTAATTTTGTTTGACTCTGTTGGCGCTCCATATTTGACCAAATAACATTTAAGTCTTTAATAAATGAAAACTGTGACATTATCATACTTCGTCAACAACTAACTAATGGTTTGTGTGTTTGTTGTCAGTTAAAATTTGGTTTTCAATGTGGGCAGGCGACTTTCTGTCTGAGGATGTACCCAGTTCACTGACAGGTTTGGTAACATCTCTAGTTTAAACAGTTTGTTGGGTCGATCAAGGGAAAACAACAATTATAATAACTAATATTGAAATAGTATACAAACACAATCATTTTGATGGTTTTTATCCGGAAGTATGAAAGTGCCACAGTTATGGAAGAAAGTAATAAATGTATAGTAACTAAATTTTTAACACTTAAGTAAAAAAAAACTAATGAAAATCGCTTAATTGTCACAGCATTTTACAAAGAAAAAAATTTCACCAAGACAACACTTTTTTTTAATGCTTTGATGCTCATGCAATTTTATAATTTCACTTTTAGGTGGTGTGAAAAATAAATGTTTGGTTTTTCATTGCATAACTTTGCGTTGTGCATTATACTGATCCATAAAACCTTTAAAATATCAAAATGCTGCCAAACTCTAGGAAATTGGGGAAATTGAATGAAATGGTGTAAAACTGGGACAAATCATGAAACCCTCTCCCTAAGATATCAGAAATGAAGTGTTTGGAATTTCATAAAACTTTTAAAACGCTTAAAACAATATGATTTGTAAATATTAGGAAATAATTATGTACTTGTTTATATAAAAAACATTTTCTTGGTCCTCTTTAAATATAGACAGACCAGAAAAACAAACTTATTTGCTAGTTATTAAAGAAATGTCGCGCAACTTTACAAGGAGATATCAACTGGAGAAAAGTATCAATTTTCTCAAAAACATAACAGATCCATTAATTTCCAAGCACCTAACTGGAAACATAATTAAGGTAGGCTAATGTCTTTTTAAGAATAATATTTGTCTCTTTTGAAATACAAAAACTTGTAGAGCACACACTTTTTACAAAATACTACATTAAAGAATATTACGCCTTTCTTTGAAAGAGAATGACAATAACTTGAAACATGTATACTTTTTTAGTCTTATTTTAACTGACTTGATAAAATATTGGTCAGCAAAAAAAAACTGTAAGGGGAAACCATATTTTTAAAATATATTTTAACATTTTTCTGATCAACCTTTTATTAGACTGCAAAATAGAAAGTCTACATAAAGGATGGTAGTTGTGTGGATTAATTAAATGATGGAGAGAATTGGGAATTATACCTAATAGCCCTGGAAAGTAACTTGGCTATTACTTACATTATGCCATTTCAATGATTACTTTACTGTCATTTAGACTTGTACGTGTACCTATCATACACTTTGAAGATGACATCATGTCTAGAACATAAGCAGTCATAGGCTGTACTGGACTGGAACTAAACCAACTAACAAATTACAGCCCATTTTTACTTATATTATATTATGTTAAAATTCAACATTTCAAAAAACATTGTATTGTTGAGAAAAAGCAGATTTGCAGGTCTATATATTTGAGTACATATCATATACTGCTTCTATATCACATTTTTCAATTTGTTTTAGTTTACACACACGATTGGTAAAAACATGAAGGCCATCTTAAGATAGATCAATAAATGATATCTCATTAATCATATCTAATATCTGATAATATGAGCTGATTTATAAATTAAATAGTGATTTTTTAAATGTAATTTAAACTTGCTTAATTACACATTTATGATTTCTTAACCTTTTATTTGTATTCAAGAAGATTGTGTGAATGTATCCTTACGCCACAAAAAATAGAAGAGGTGGGCCGGGCCATTAGATATAATAACCAATTTTGTTTATGTTAAGTTAAACAGTAAATTCTAGTTTAAATATTTACTTTATGGACCATTTTATTAGGTAGACCTATTAAAAAATTTGTTTTAATTTTAATTTTGTAACACTATATCATTTGTTAGTGTTAATGGTCTTTTAGTGCTATTTTTGATATAATCTATAAGTTGTTTATAGTTTCAAGTGTTATTAAATGAGAAATTTGATGTAATTTAAGTTATTTAATGGGATGTGATATTATTTCTTAATGATTAATTTTGTTGAGATTTTGAATTTGTTTTTTTTAAATAATTTTAGCTAATGAATTAGTTAATCAGAGTTACAGTAGAACCTCATTAATTCGAACTAATTGGGACCGAAGCTTGTTTGGATTAGCAGAAATTTGAATTAAGCGGGAGAATACAGAAGGGGGGGGGGGCAGTATTTTCACTAATTTTAAACTACAGGTGAATGAGTTTTATAAAACTTACATTCATTTGACTGATGTAATATGCAACAATAGTTTTATACAGCACTGAAAATATTTTTAGTTACAGAAAAACACATGATTGTCACTACAACATGTAAATATTAAGTATTGATTGTCACTGTTTCTTAATCTCTTTAACTTTGAGTTTGTTAGCCAATAAAATTTATTCCATGTGATTAAAGATTTTTTTTTCCCCGCCAGTTCCCAAAAATTATAATTGGACTATATGAAATTTCGGACTACCAGGGTTCGGTCTAACGGGGTTTTACTGTATTATATTCATGATATATTTTTAATGATAGTTATTCTTTTATTATTGATATTATTTTATTATTTTGTACTTTGCCAGCACTCATTTTTTTATTTTTTTAAATCAATATTGCTCCCTACTTAATTTTGGCTTGAGGATATCAACCTGAGCATTTACACTCTAGAATTTATTATTTCATACTTAAGTTGCTTCATTTCCTTTATTATTAATATTGTAATTATCATTAATTTTACTCTATTATTTTAATTTTAGATGTTTTATTTTCAATCACATTTAAAGATTATACCTTCATGCTTGTCTTAAGTAAAGCTTTAGACAGGTAGCAGCACCTACAACATAATCAAATTTTTTGGTCCCTTGTTTGTGATTTCTACAAATTCATTATTTAAATGTGGTTTGGCTACCTTTAGGTGTTTTTTTACCATATTTATTTTAAATGCCTACAATATATCATTTTTGGACCTTTGTTTGGATAAAAAGAGAATTTAGAAAGTTAGTTGAATCTATTTTAGTTGTTGGTGTATAAAGGTTTCTTCATCAAATTATATGTACAGTGAGTTAGATAAATGGACGTGAGGTAGAGTATCACAATTTTAACATTTCATATAAACATTATGAATATAGAATAATAACCTGGTTAAGCTAATAAAACAGCAAGTTTATTTTTGCTAACAATTTTAATCATGATTTAACAATTTGGTCCAGTTTCATAGTCATGCTTAGCACGTCTCAAGTGCGGCACTGTGCTAAATATAGGACAACACCCACAATGGAATGAGCCAGTTTCATTCCATTTGAGTCTGGGTGTATGTCGTCTTGCATTTAGCAAAGTTCCGCACTTGAGGCGTGCTAAGCATGACTATGAAATTAAACTAATCGTTTCACTCAGGGGGAAGAATTTTTAAGATTTGCTTGGAAAGAAAGTTAAAACCCTCGATGGAAAATAAATCTTGAGTGTAATCTGTGATGATTGAATCAAAGTAAGGAGTTCAATCCACTTTAAAAACAATTTCACTAACTAAATACTATCCAAGAGTCTTTTATGGAGACAATCATCCATAAAGCACTGAAAATATTCTAAACCTATGTGTTGATTAGGGACTATTGATTTTATGGTTGCACATTGCTACATTATTATGTTTGGCTAAGCACACCACTAGTCTTCATATCAGCAACATAACATTGATTTCTGCTTGTTTGATAATAATTTTTGAAATCTCAATAGAATCTTGACCTATAATACATTTTTATGTGTTGCCATGAATAATTCATTTGTATAAGTAACAGTATTGAAAATAAGTTCATGAAAACAAATCATGCTCATAAATAAACAATTTGAGCTGTAAAAGATAAAACCTTTGAAGGTGATACTCAACATTAGGTGTGAATATAGCAGTGAAAATATTCTGCCAGATAGGTTGGTAAAAGCGCACGAACATTCACATTGTGCCTCAATCTCTGATTCAAATTGAAGCATATTTTAGCCTGCTTTACTATTCATCTTTTAACAGTTTAGAAAAAAGTTTAAACCATTTATTTAAGATATATAATATTTTCTTTAATGAACCTAAAAAGTAAGTACAGAGTTCCCATATCCACAGGTAATACGTTCCTAGATCTACCGCGGCTATGTGAAACCACGGATCATACCAAACTGTCATATAATGTGATATTCATGTAACATACATAAATATGGTAAAGTTTAATTAATAAATTATTAACAGTAACACATTGCCAACAGCAAATAAAGTAATGATGATTACGATAACAAGAGTGAAGACTGTGATATAACACTGCCCATGATGAGATGTAATGTTGAAGGCATTGTGACTTAAAACAATTTTTTCTTTAATTAAAATTAAATAAAATTGAGCCGTAGTAAACTTTGGATACTTAATGGGCGGCTATGGGGGCCCCATTCTATAACAAAATTGGCAAGGAGCTTTATATGGAATATATTTAATTAATGTTAAATTCACAACTATAATAACTAGTTATGGTTATTCCCTTCCTTTTTCAACAGTCTTCAAGGAAGATATTATTTATTTAGTTTAAAATATTTTTAATAAAACTACAAATCTTGATTCATTGGTGGCAAACGTTTACTGCAGAAAGAAATATTCAACCAACTTAGGTGGCTGCATGGTCTAAGGAGCTACTCTCGCAGTAGATTAGACTACCAATGACAAGGAGATGGAGGTTCAAATCTCGGTTGGGTGTACTGAGAGTTTTCCAGAGTGGTTTCAGCTCTCCCGTACAGCAAATGTAGGTACACTTCCTCTAAATATAATCTTAACCCTTAGCATAATTATTACCTAAGCGTGTAACCTGAAGGGTTAGTAAGAAACAGTGCTAAAAGGCTAAATATTCTCGGTTGGCGCAGCTTTCCCTTGTTTTTGGTGATTTTGGAAACGTCTATCAGAAATATTGTATCTAACTTAAAAACACCATGAAGTAATAGTTAGTTTTGAACCAAAGGAGAGTATGGTGACCCAAGTATCAAGGCTTTGTGGTAACTTCACGGTGTCGCACTTTATAATGTTGGTTCCTTATTGTCTCAGAAAACACATTTCGACTATGAAAGAAAGAGCTGCCAGGTCGAAACAAACAATATTAGTATTTGATAGGTCTGTTTCAGAACCATCATCCAAAAAAAGACACAAAGCTAAGTTATTTACAATTATAATAAAAAATAAATTGCTTGGAAGAAGCACATTCCAAAAAAAAGTGTTGTAGTGATTTAATTTCATTTAAAAGCAACGTTCCTGTAATAAAAATTCAATATAAAGTGGGAATGTGAACTTATAATTATTTTTTAAGTGTATAAATCTGTTTTGGGCACTACACTTCCTCACCGGAAAAAAAAAACCACAGTATTTTATTTTGGTTGTATGTTGGTGTATTCACATCAACTATCACTCTAAATAATACTGCGTTCTATTGCTTAGTTTTCTCTCTGGTTTCATTTTCACACGTTTCTTTGAGACAGTAATTTTATAAATAACTAGCTGATTATTTTTAAAACTATCCATTCAAAAAGCATGGTTCAACACTATACTGAGTAAAGGAACATGAATGATGCTAGCGGAGACTTTAAGAACTTTTCAACTACTATTAGTAACTAAAAAATAATTTTTTATAAGTCCTTATTGAAGTACTTTGTTTAGTCAAGTGCTTTAATGACTGTTAATTTTACATTCCTAATGGCACTGTCCAATCTTTTGTGGAACAGAGCTCCATTTTAAATATTATAAACTAAAACACTAGCTTCCGATTAGAAGCTAACTACATTATAGTTTTGTTCTGAAGCTTGCATGTGTTTAAATGCCACTATTTGTAAAACAACAAACGAAAGTTTAAGCACATGAGTTACAAACATGGTGTATCTGGATGACATTTTTCAGCTAAATAAAATCATTATTTGGGCGAAATTTGTGATGTACTTTCATGTTTGTTTTGAATAAGATCAATTTAATTTTAACTGTTACATAACCCTCAAAAAAATTGTGTCTAAATTTTCTCAAAACCTATTTTATTTTGGTACATTGACTTGGAAACACTTGTAACAATTAAACTATGGTGGATTTAATGATGCAAGCTGGAGAGTGAAATTCTTAGGAAAGAAAAACTACTACCTTAAAAATTTTATTTTGAGTTAGTGATCAGTTGAATATGATCAACTAATATCAAACAATATTTATAAAGCCTTGCTTTTAAATAATTTTTTAGAATCTTTACATTCACAATAACGATTCATATAAAATAGCTTACAATTATTTACATAATTGAGATTGTGGAGTTCAACAAGATTGTATCAAAATAATATATTTTAAATCTTTGATTTAGTGTATATTTAAATATTAGAAATGTTTAATACAGACGGCTTATAATATTGCATGGTGCCGTTTTAATGCTTTTTTTTCATGCAAAATCTAGCTTTGCCCACTTAATTGTGTGCTGGTTGCCTTGGCAAATGAACCATTTATTTTATATGAGGAATCCTTTCTAACCAGAACCATGCTGCCTGACTTGAAATTTATTTTGGCCTTGTCATGGAAACATGAGTTTTGAAGGGAATTTTTCTTTTGCTTAGAATGAATCTAAACCAATGAATTAAAAATAAAATGGTGATGTTCAACATGAACATGAATTTATTTAATGGATCACTCAAGAGTTAAAGCTGCATTGTTTTAGGTGAAAGGCCCAATTTCTTCAATAAATAATAAACTTTGGTTTGCAGTGTTTACCTCATCTTTTTGTGCTATTTTTTTTCATTCAAAACACTAATTAAAATGCCTTTCCCTTCTTTATAAAAATAGATTGCACATTTTTCAACATAATATGTATAATATCACAAAATAGATCATGCTAAAGGGGATCAATTTAATCTTGACAAACTATATCTGATATCTCAGGTTTTATTATTATTATTATTAGTAGTAGTAGTATCATTGGCACCGGTTCTTACTACCGTTCGGATTATACATACTTACGCTAATGTGTCTGTCCGGGACCGAGGATTGAACCCCGGGCCCCTAGCACAGAAGTCTCACACTTTACCCCTAGACCACCAGGTCACCATCTCAGTTTTAATAAAAGCTAGCATTGGGTTAAGGCGGCCGCCGTGGTTGTGGGAAAGTATAGATCACGGTCAGGCCACATCATTTAAATTAAAATGGTATCTCGTTTATTTGGAACTACTACTTTGATCTCCCTCCGCCCTTCACTACAACCACTATTGATTGCCGTGTCAATCTGAAAAAAAGCAAAGAAAACTTTGAATTTTATCACAAGGTAAAGAGGAAAGCATGCTATCGCTGGTTGCTTGGACAATTATTCGGCAAAAGTTATGAGGTTTAGAATGTAAAAAAAAAGTATTATTAATTCAATGTAATTATATATTTTTGTTCAACATTTCATTTAATAACTTTATTCTGGTCTTATAACTATAGTTGTAAAATGAAATAGCCTAAAAATGTTTTTCCTATATAGCTTTTACCCTCTTTCCCAACTTCTAGGGCCCCAGTGGTCCACCTCTGTGCATAACTCCCATTTGGTAGTCCTCAATTACCAAAGCATTTATAAACACTATCCTGGACAGTTTGCAAACCGTTTATCTCTCTGGTAGTCGAGTGGTGAAAATAGTCCTACTATAGTATACCAATACAGACTAATAAATACTATAAAGTGATTTGGAAGTTATCTACTAACACATCGTTTGAATAGAATGCAGTTGACACATTTTCCTGGCAGTTTTAAATTCCCTCTCTCACCCATAATTATTTTAGAATGATAAAGTTACAGCTGTTTATAACATGTCTAGGTGTACATTTTATATTGAAATGGTTTTAGTAACTTTAAGAAATGTCAGATTTTAATCTTCCTAATGTGTTCTTACTATAATATATACAGCACTGTGTGTGCACCGACTATACCAAGATCATGATCAACTTAACAGTTTTCATAGTTTTTAAACGGAAGCCTTTACAATTGAGTTAACTTAACATGCACTTAATTCAAGCGTTGTCCTTGGTGGGGCTTTCAAATTACATTAGCGTTAAATGAAGGGTACCATGTGTTGTAGCTTCCCAATCATGTTATGAGCAACATCAACAGTTATTAAGTAATTCATTTGTTTGTTTTTGGCATGCACATTGGATGCAGATAAAGTGATAAACAAACTGGCTGACATGAGAGAACAAGCTGGTAGACAGAAATGCATCCACTTCAGATTGGCTTAAAGTGACACAAGCTAATACAATTATTCAAACAAAGTAATCAATATGGGCTTAAAAAAGTAGGTGTCACGAGGGTCCAGACCTCCTGTCAATTGTTGCCCTCCTCCATCCCTTGGATTTGAAGAACCTCTAAAAAGTGTCGGCTCCACTTTTACTGTACATGTAAAAGCTTAGATAAACGATACAGAAATATTTTTTAATTTCAATATGTACCTACACGATTCTCACTTCACAGTTATTAGAGAGTGGTTCTGTGGTGGTGGGAAGCTTGAAGAGAGATGCACGGTGGGATGAACAGATTAAAGAAGCTGTGAGAAAAAAAGAAAGACGTGTACAAACAAATGATTACTGTAAAAAGTGAAACAGAACAAGAAGTTGTGGGACACGTACAAAGAGAAAATATAAATGTATAGAAGGCAGCAAATGAGTATAAAAGAAGTGGAAACAATGCAGAATTATTTGGAAGGAAATAGGCTGTACTGGATGTGGGTAAGGAGAACTAAACAAATCGTGCAAGGAAAGAAAGACTTTTCGCATTCAAAATGAACGTGATGAGACGACCTGGGAAGAAACCATTATAAGAGAGCAATGGAGTATTTTGAGAAATGATGTAACGAAAACACAGAAAATAGGGAAATAGTTATGATGAAGGCGTATATGAGATCACAAGTGAAAATTTAAGTGTGGGGTGCATGCATGGTGCTACTTGCCAGATTGTGAGAGATGCTCGTTGTGTTTTCTGGGATTTAGAATGTTCCTAATGAGTGGAAGAATGCTGTAATTGTTCCTTTGTGCAAAGGCAGTAAGAGTGAATATAAGGATTATATGGCAATTAGTTAAATATTCCCGGTAAAGTTTATAGGAGAATCTTAATTGAGAGGGTACTTGAAAAAACTGGGCAAGATTTGGGGTATGCAGTTTATGCCTGGTAGATATTGCTTGGACTAGATATTTAGATTGCAACAAGTGATTGAGAAATGTATGATACTAAGGAAGGAAGTGTATTGTACATGTATTGATTTTGAGAACGCGTATGATCGGATAAATAGAATGTTCTTAGAGAGTATGGTGTGGATGCATGCTTAGTAAATACAATTATGGCGGTGTATGGTAGAACTAGAGCGTGAGTTAGAATGTATAAAGCTTTGAGAGAATGGTTTGACAAGATTGTGTTATGTCTCCGTGGTTGTTTAATGTTTTCTTGGATAAGTGTATGAGGGATGTTTGTGATAACACGGTGGTGTGTAAATGGTCTATGTGAATGTGAGAGTGTTGTTATATGCAGATGATGCCGTATTAATGGCTGAGAAGGAAAGTCGCAGAACGTATTAAATCGTTTGAATGTGGTGACAGGCAGAATGGATCTTTGTATGAATGTCTCCAAAACTAAAGGGAAAGTTTTTGATCAGGACGGATTAGGAAATGATTGTCAGTTTTGTATAAATGGAAAACTGTTAGAAGAAGTGGATGATTTTATGTATATTGGCAGAATTTTCTGTAAAAATGAAAGGGCATATGGTAAAATCGATTCGGAGAGTAGTTTTATGTACGGAGATTATCGCAAATAATTAAGTAGTATCTAAAGATGCAAATATAGTAGTATATAAAAGTGTGTTAACGCTAACATTGTTTTGTGGATGTGAAGCGTGAGTTTGTCGGGAGAAACATAAGAGCAAGATGAATGCGGTTAGAATTAGATATCTTAAGTAATATATGTGGAATAACTCGTATGGACAAAGTAATGAATGTGTGCTGAAGGAGTACAGTTTGTTTGGAAGAGAACCCAATAGGGCAATGTTAAAGAAGTGGCTTAAGTTGGTTTGGACATGTTGAGAGGATGAGAGAGAGCCTAGTGATGAAACATATATGTGAAGTTAGTGTTTGTGGATTAAAAGGAAGGGGTAGCGCATGTAAAACGTGGCTAAAAAATAATTTTACGAATAAAAGAGCATGTAAGACTTGGTGTATGGATGTTGTAGAAGCGAAGGGAGTATGCAAGGATAGGGAAGTGTTTAGAAAGTTAATGAGGATGGTTTAAGTACACGGTAGTTGATTTTGGAGCTACATGCAAAGTTTCTTGCCTACCCGGTAAGCGAATGGCGTAATTATGTATGTACAAAGGGCGTAGAAATCTAATTTTTCTAGGCGAGAGTGAGAGGACCACTATAAAATGCTACTATACCTTTAGCCAATGAAAGCTTTGATACATATAATAATATACATGGAAGGGTGGGTCCAAATTTCAAGGGCGGGGGTAGGGGTAGATCCTCCCAGCCCCATTTATGTGCCCTTGAACGTTACCTCTCTAGAAAAATTAGCTTTCTACGCCCTTTCAAGTCAAATATATTTTGTAATCTATGTTTATTTTGAATTTTA
This sequence comes from Timema shepardi, assembly GCA_902151425.1. Classification (NCBI taxonomy): domain Eukaryota; kingdom Metazoa; phylum Arthropoda; class Insecta; order Phasmatodea; family Timematidae; genus Timema; species Timema shepardi. Next base: position 23,870 of record CABFVX010006245.1, read on the forward strand.
CGTATCCTTTAAGATGTCCTAGCTCACCCCAGTCTGAGTACCGCTGGTCTGGAAGAGCTTTTTTTTTAAGCTATGCTGTGTGGAGTCCTCGGGCTACACCAGGTATCTCGGTTCCGTGAAGCAAATTTTTAATATTCTTTATTTGTTTTCCACAGTATAAAATAGCATCATTAATTAGGATTGCCAATTTTTTTCAAATTTGAATAAAGGACATTTGCCAAAGGCGCAGCCAGAACATGTGTTGTCTTCCATCGTGTTTTATACTTTTATTATTGTAAAATTTAAATGTAATTATTGAATATTCATAATATTAGTGTAAAACATTTTATGAGTGCTCCCGCATGTATTTTGTCTGGTGAAAGGGCTATAAAAAGTTTGGGGGATCCCTAGCTGTAGCAGGTGGCTCAAGTCGTGTTGGCCACTTGACCCAGCCTGTTTGTTGTCTAGGGCTGTATCCGAATGATTTACTTATGTGTCGTCGCCTTGCATCAGCAAGGCCGTTAAGAAGTGTAGGCCTGTTCGAATTGTCACCAAGGATGCTTATGCACCCCTCCCACGCCCTTGAAATCACTTGAATCCAAAGATAAAAGCAGTACGTCATTGTCACGTCGTTCGGCCTTGGTGTGGAGTTTGATTTTCAACAGTTTCATTTTCTTGTCGCCGCACACAGATTTTCACTACCCGCCATTTAAAATTATTAGACCGGCGTGTTATTATTATTCAATTTTAAAAGTCGCGTGAAAAGAAGTCACAAATCTGTAGGTATGCTAAATAAGTGCACATTATATTTTAAAATACTATATTGTGTTTATTAACTCCTATACCACAGACAAGTAAGAAACAGATTCTCAACCTCGCGGGGGTTTTGCTGCGCTCCTTTTGCCATCTTTAGTTCTTCAACACTGGGGTTCACTAGTGTCACTGCTGGGATTAACCTGGAGGCTGAGTGTCTGGGTATATTATTTGTTTGTGTCCTAGACCTAAACGAACTGTATTATCCTACTCAAACACTACTATACGGTAGGATTCTGGTACGAGATAAAACCTTCCAAACAAGCTTCCTTCAAAAATCATAGTATATATTAGCCTACATCAACTTATTTAAAGAAAAAACTCACGGTTTTAGAACTTTGTTATGCTTTTTAAAACTCTAAAAGGGCATTTCTACTGCCTGGACCGCTCCAAAAAATCATGTTCTCGTCGCCCTCCGTGGCGAGTTCACTCTTTACTCTGCACCAATGAGAGCTCTCTCTCTATTCTATTGGCCCTCTTGATGGCCACTGTTCTCACGCGCCAATGGGAAGCTCCCTTCTCTCCCATTGGACAAGGCCAGGCAGCAGTGGAGGGTATCTAATACTGTGATTCCTCGGTCAGAATTCAGTCTACTACTACTACTACTACTACTACCAGCAAGCAAGCCAATTCAGACAATAGACTAACACCCTCCGGGGAAATCTAATTTTGGTTACACCCCCATTTACTGAACTCGGTACGGACGTATTGGTGATGAGCTGTAGCGTAAATCCTAACGGTGTCAACGAGCTACAGCAAGCCGTAAAGCGTAACCGGCTGCGAAGCAATACCTTGCAGCCAGAGTCCGTCCTCCGGGACACCATACAACACACCCCAAGCCCTCCCACACTGCACAGAGGGGGGCATTCAAGCCCTTCCAAACTGGCCACTAGCATGCCCTTTTCAGGGCTGAGCGAAATGGCCGCCACCAACCATTCAAAAAAGACCACAGATGACACTGATATGACTTACTCATCGACGGAAGCTTGAGACATGGAGGCCGACAGAGATGGGCAGGGAACCTTCACAATGACCGACAAACTTGGACGCAAACGGAAATTCAGATCTAGAAAACACACACAAACAAAGAAAACATCACTGACAATCACAAACCAGTTCGAGGCCTTGGAAAGAGCCGACAACCAAGCACAGCACACTACAAACAATCAAACAATTAGCTACAACCGAATCAAAGACAAGATACCCACCGATTGTAACACTAGGCACCCAAAATTACAACCGCATCACTAACCTAGCAAAGGAGATGGGAAACGACATTAAACTCACATATATTTCAAATGGATTTAAAATTCACACCTCAAACAAACAAGACTACAAATTGATGCAACACTTACTCAAAGACCTAAAACAAGAATTTCACACCTATACTCTACCTAGGGACAAACCAGTCAAAGTGGTCATCAAGGGGCTCCCTTCCAATATGGCCACTGAGGACATCCAACAAGAGCTTAAGGGACTAGGTTACCCTGGCACTGACGTCAGGAAGTTTTCAAAAAAAGACACAAGCAGGTAACACCACACAGACAATCACGCTTTTGCCAACTTTCCAAGTCACGATAAAAAAAAAACAGAAACGGCCAACATATACAAAATTAACTATATAAACCACACGAGGGTCAGAATTGTTCCATACATCCCACCCATAAACAACATAGCACAATGCCACATATGTCAGAGATACGGCCACACAAAGAACAATTGCCAAAACATCCCTGAGTGCGTCAAGTGCACGAACATACACGACACAAAGGACTGCCCGAAAAAGGACAACACAACCCCCGCCCGATGTATAAACGGTAGAGGAAGCCACACGGCCAACTACAGTAAGTGTCCCGTATACGTGGAATTACTCGAAAAGAGCAAAAACACGCAAGATAACAAGCAAGTGACTAGACAGACCACCCAGGCAAGACAGCCCCCTTCCACACACCAGGTCTCAACTAACAGTTATCCTTCAATAATACAGAGGACCAACCAACCACAGAGGAACCACGCGTCCCCCCGGCTCCCAGCCACAAACAGAACGCTACACCAACTACAGCGGCCCGCAGCTACCAAAGCTACGCTTCAGCAGTACAGGGATAGCGGGTCCGCTCTCAACACCCCCAACAAGAAAATACTTACACTCTCTGACATTAAGGAAATGGTAGGCCTTCTCAAAGATCTCAACATAATCAAGATCATAACACACTTCAAACCATACCTTGCTAGATTAAGACACTGTACAGACTCCACAGAAAAAATGTTTATACCGATGGAGAGTGTTACTGACTACTTTACGACTCAGGATGACTAACGGACACAAGACTTGGACTAATGACATACTACGGGTTTTTATATGGAACGCGAACGGGATACTCACGCAAGCAAAAGAACTAGAGTATCTGTTGGTAAAACTTACGGTATAGATATAGCTCTAATCAATGAAACTCACCTAAACCCAAATAAAAATATATACTTTTTCGGCTATGCTATATACAGGAGCTATTGACCCAATGGCAGAGGAGGAGGAACAGCGCTATTTGTCAAAAACAACATACAAGACTACGTACATCACTACCATAATTTACAAAGCATAGAAGCAACAGCGATAAAAGTAAATACAAAAAGCGATAGTATCATATTCGCGGCCATATACAAGCCACCAACAAAGATTTTACTACAACAAGGCCTGGACACAATAACAGACGCGGACACAATATTTTTAGCAGGGGACATGAACAGTAAACACCCAAACTGGAACAGCCGACTAACCACAAGGGACGGAAGGACACTCGATGAACACGAGGACAGTAACGACTACATAGTGATAGGGCCTGGCGAACCTACATTCTGCCCCTCAAACCCACTACAAAGACCACATACCATAGACGTTGTCTTGACCAACATGGGGGTGACGTTGGAGGAACTAACAGTTCTCAAATAACTGGACTCTGACCACAACCACACGTTGTATGAGATTACAGTAAACATAGACATAGAAATAAAAGGGCACAAACAACTTAAATCCACGAGCGACTGGGATGATTTTAAAAACACACTTAATAACACTCTACCTGAGCACATAAACATCACTACAACAGAAGAAGCAGACGCAACTCTGCAACTGTTAACAAACACAGTACAGGAGGCCTACAGAAACAACACGACCATCGAGGTAGTAAAACATTACCTACGACCCCAGCACCCGGACGTTGACTTTTTGATCTCTCATAAAAGAGAGGTGAGGAGAGACTGGCAGAGGTACAGGACACCACAACATACAAACAACTTACAATCGCCTTAGAGCGCAAGTAAGACTCCAAGTAAAACCAATTAAAATAAAATAAACAACTGGAACAACTACGTCACAGACGCTGCACTGGACTCCATCAAAATCTGGAAAATAACAAAACAATTAAAATAAAACAAAAACCAATTAGTTCCAGCTATACATGGTGAGCACGGCATGGCCTACACAAGCTCAGAGAAAGCATAATCCATAGCCGTGACGCTAGAAAAACAATTAACCCCGAACGACGGACCTCAAAGACCCGGATTTTGTCAGAGACGCCAAGAGATCCGTAAGGGAATACCTCAATAGACCAATAGTGTCACAGGCAGACCCAATAACCTTAGACGAACTCAACCACACAATAAAAAATATATATCAAAAACTAAATCGCCAGACCACGACCGACTGACAAACGAGACAATTAAACAACTAACATCAAAAGCCACGCTGGCATTAGTTACAATATACAACGCCCTATTCTCACTGTGTCACTTCCCGGACGTATGGAAACAGGCGAGGGTAATAACACTCCCCAAACCCGGAAAGGACTCAATGTTCTCCCCAAACCAGAAGGCCAATTAGTCTCCTTACCTCCCTCAGCAAAATATTCGAAAAATTAATTCTAAAAAGACTAAATCACTTTAGTGAGACCAGAGATATAATTCCAAATCTACAATTTGGATTCAGGGAAAAACACTCCACTATATATCCAGTTATAAACCTCATCGAGGAGGCGACCGTAGCTTTCGCAGAGAAAAAAAAAACAATAGTAGCAATACTTCTAGATGTTGAAAAAATTTTCGACAAAGAATGGCACATAGGTCTATTACAAAAGTTGATCAAACTCGGATACCCACAATGGATCATAAACACAATAACCAGTTTCCTTACGCAGCGAAAGTTCCAGGTAGTTATGGAGGGCTCAAATTCCAACACACATGACATAAAGGTAGGGGTGCCCCAGGGATCTACACTC
>CABFVX010006245.1:29089-41986 GCA_902151425.1 Timema shepardi
ACACTCTCACAACATTTGTACAATATATACATCTTCGACATCCCAAACTAAGCACATACTAAGGTTAGACTTCTTGCAGACGACACTATGATATATACCATCAACAAAAACATTAACAATGATAGTCTGGCGATGCAGAGGTACTTAATTAACCTACAAAACTGGCTCACAAACTGGCTGATTAAGGTCAATGCTACCAAATCCGCAGCCGTAATCATAAGTCGTAACAACAGACATCTACCATCATCACTCACACTATTTGACACTGAAATATCGGTAAAAAGGGATACTAAATATGCAGGCATATCAATAGATTCTAGACTAACTTGGAAGAAGCATATCGAGGATATAAATCAGAAAGCAACAGGAAGATACATCCAAATATATACCCACTACTAAAGAGCCGGGAACTAACAGTCCACACAAAAACAATATTATACAAATCAGTGATACAACACATAATATTATTCAACTGTCAAGCATGGAGCTACGGACCTAAAGCCCACACACACAAAAAAAACTACAAACAACACAAAACAAGATAATAAGAACTTTCACTGGGGCACCCTGGCACACAAGAAACACAGAATTACGATAATACTGACGCCGAGGTCGACCCCAGATGATGAATGGAAATGTATCCATCCCTTTCAAACCCAATCCCAAGAAAAGTCAATCCTACCAATTCCTTTCCCGGAAAGCGACTCTCACAAATCACCCACAATTCACTATCATACCTAAACACACCTACCCACATCCCAGAAAATAAAATCCTTTCCATACCCGAGACCCAGCGCAATCCCTCACAATCACCATTTCTCACCACACAGTGTCAATGTATTAATACTCCTGTAATACTATTACAACTACACTTCATTGATTTTACATCACAGGTATATAATTTCATCCACGAGGTTAATAGTCACGACAGTGACTCGGTACTCAAACAATAAATCAGCTCTTTCTAAGATAACCTAGATTGATGCTTCTGACAATTTGGATATTCTTAGTCGGGCAACAGCCGAATGGTCAGAATTCAGTGGCTACCAAAACTCGGTGTACCACTGATTCAAAAGTTCTAATAAATGGTCTTAAGTTACGAAAGAGCAATATTGTCTAATATCCTCTCATTCCCTGCCTCCCACCGCAACACACGTTGCCTGGACCTTCACCAGTCCCACCGCGACCACGTTGCCGGAACTTCCTCATGTCCCACCGTGACGCGTGTTGCCGGGACATTCCCGCTGACCTTTTTTCTACTCCTACCCACATTACCCGCGAGATTGGAGACTGGAACAATAGATCCCAACTCAGTTACTCTCCGAAGTCGAACGACAGGAATAACAAGGTCATGATTGAATTTTGTTATGCTTTTATTTAATTACTAAAAATATGTATAAACACATAACAATAATGATAAGTTGTTTTGTGAAAGGTTGTGTGTGCATGCATATTTCATAATACATTTTTGTATCCCATGGGCCAAATCACATTATCAGTTTACCCTACGGACCAAAGATCTTTTTAGGAATTCATAAATTTAATAAATATCTAAAGTCAACCCTTAATAAATTTATTTGAGGTATTTAACGTTCACTTTCCAAACCAACTGATTATATCAGCACACGAGAATTTGTTATGGTCGAGAATGAAAGGTTCTACCAATTCTGCCAGAAAAGGTATTTTCACATACCATCCAGAGTTATTTTACATGCCACAATCGACTTGGGACCGAGAGATTTATTTTACCTCCGAAGGAAGTTGTGCTATGGTTTTTATCAATAAAGAAATATCCCTCACCCCCGCTGAATTTGAACCCACGAACATCGGATCCTTCAGCAAGCACCGTGGGCCTACACTAAGACCACCAAGGTTGACAACTTAATAATCAATCACTTTCATTACTTATACACAAATTTAATTTTAGTTGATAGAATTTGTAAAATGTTATTTAAAAAAAACTTAAGAAAAGATCTTAAGGCTTCTACACGAAGTATGTCGTTCAAACAAATGTAATACGGTTTCTGAAAGCAATTTACAATATATGAGCCAGATTTTTTTAAATGGTAATATAATATTTTCTTGAAGCCTATAACCTAAATTATCGTTTGAATGTAAGACAACTACACAAAGGGTGTGATTCAAACAAATATAATCCAGTTTTAAGATACCTTATTTCATTATATTCACCGAACTTTCAATAGAGGTAATAGCCAACTTTAAATATATTGTAGTCTTGACAGAATGTAAACAACATGGCGATAGCTACATATTTAAATATATTAAAAATTGTATTCTTATTTGTACATTATTAGCCGTAAAACTTAATAATTGTATATCCTTTAATGTAAATGTTTCTGCAGCCAAGTGTGATATAATACTTTCAAACAATAACACTTTTATTCATCAGAGACATGTTTTCGCACAAGAACATTGAAAGAAACCGTTAAATTTGCCACCTCACAATAAAGCAGACGACAAACTTGAGCTAAATACTTGGTTCTTAGCAAGGGGGGTGTTTTTATGTCCATCCAGCATAGTATAGAGATCACTGGGGTATATCATTTATCTCTATAATATAACTGGATAGACATTTGTGGCTGAAATTTTTTAAGCTGTCGTCTGCATATTATTGCGTAAGAGAGAAAGAAACTTTCGGGCATATCTTTCTTTCTTACACCCATACAAGTCAATGTGGCATTTTGACTTCGTTCATTAATTTGATAGAATATATGAGAGACATCAATGTGTGATTAGTTAAATAGAATAAATGTGCTAGTAAAAGGTTTGAAGAGCATAACAAAGTTCGAAACTCGTGAATATTTTCTTTAAATAAGATGATGTAGGCTAATATATACAATGATTTTTGAAGGATGATCATTTGGAAGGCTTTATCTCATACCAGAATCCTTCCGTGCTGTAATATTTAGGTAGGATAAAGACCTTCCAGAAGGGAATTTTTACAAGTATAGCCTAAATTATCGTTTGAACGTAAGACTTCTACACAAAGTATAATATTAAAATAAATTATTATTATTATTATTATTATTATTAGCACCGCGTCATACTACCCGTTCGGGTTATACGCACTTACGCTAATGTTTTAATGGTAGGGTGATTGTGAGATGAAATGAAGGACCTACAGTTTAACGTGGAAACCGAACCACGGTGGAGGCCTGGCATTCCTCACATTCACAAGATGTCTTGTCAGAGGTGAAGGAAGGGTTTGGTAATCAGATAAATCTTTGCCGGGACCGGGGATCGAACCCCGGCCGCCAGCATAGAAGTCTGACACCTTACCCCTAGACCACCAGGTCACCAATTTTTAAAATAAATGTAATACAGTTTTTAGCAAACTTGTTTCATTATAAATAGCGAGCTGTATATTATTTCTAAATGCAATATTCAAGATAACTTAAAAAAAGGTAAGTTAATATTTTCTACAGCCCTATAACCTAAATGATCGTTTGGACGCATGAAAATTACACAAAGTTTGTCATTCAAACAAATTTAATCAGGTTTTAAGATACCTTATACTATAGTGTTCGAATTAATTGGGACAAAGGGAAAAAAACGTTTTTTTCTAAAACCATAGCTTTTAATCACTACACACCTTAAGTAGACTGATAAATCTCTATATTAGTACGAAGTATGTCCTCCTTTAGCAGAAATGACCCCTTCAACATGTCTTGGCATTGACTCCACTAGTGTAGCGCACATGTTCTTGACTTCATCATCATGGAACCACACTTGTATAGCACTTTTTATCATTTGGTCTGTTGTCATCTTAGCTAAGCGATTCTTGAGAATATGCCATAAGTTCTCAATGGGATTTAGGTCTGGTGAATTACCAGACCAATCAAGCACTCTTATTTTATTTTCCCGCATAAAAGTCTGGACCAATTTCGAAGTGTTACAAGGAGCCAAGTCATGTTGAAATGTTCCATCAAATGTTTTCATGAATGGAACAATCCTACTGCGTAATATTTCTATGTATTTGACAGAATTCATCATGCCTTTAAGAGGAACTAAGCTTCCAGCGCCATTTGTTGTGAAAAAAAACCCAAAATATCTGTTTAGAAGGGTGCTTTACAGTCTTTTGGATATGATCTAGTCGCAGAGTTTCACCTTCACTTCGTCTAACTACACTTGATTTGTATCCATGCACAAATAAATGTGTTTCATCACTGAAAAGCACCTTATTCCAGTCGTTAACAGTCCATGATTGGTATTTTTTGGCCCATGCTAAACGTTTTTTCATCATTTTCTGAGTTATAAATTGTTTTTTCATCGGTCTTGTTGCCTTACAACCAACTTCCAGAAGCTTTTTCTGTACAGTTGAGGTACTCACTTCAACACCATAATCCAATAAATCCCTTCGAATGTTTGTGCTTGTCTTTCTTGGATTTATTTTGCTATTTCTTATTAGAATTTTCTCAGTTCTTGGAGTAGTTTTCCGTTTGTGCCCACATTTTCCTTTTCTTTTTGGAGACGATGATCCGGAATCTTGAAATGTTCTTAAAATTCTTGAAACACTTGATTTGCCCACACCAATAGCCGTAGCTATATCTCTCACGGTCATAGAAGTGTGTTCATTAAGAGCGATTATTTTAGAACGCTTCCTCGGAGTAATATCCATCTTTGAACAAGCAAAAGTAACACGTGATACACGGAACGCAAACTTATAACCACCAGCTGCCGCACTGAGTCTCACAGCTGAACTAGTGATACACTAAAACCAGTCAAAAGAGTAAATTACAGTTAAGGTCGATCCGTCACACTGCCCCTAGGCAGATATAGCCGGTTTCAGGTGGTTCGGGACATCACTGGTAATCACATATCAACTCAGACAAGGAAAACATGTTTGTCCCAATTCATTCGAACAGTATAGTACATTATATTTATCAAACTCCCATTACAATATGGTTTTTGAAACCAATGTACAGGCTAATCGCCAACTTTAAATATAATTGACGAATTGTATTATTGGCAGAATGTAAAACACATAGACGATAGCTACATTTATTTAAATGTATTAAATATGTTATTAGTATTGGTACAGTATTACCTGTAAAAGGGAATTTTATATCTCTTAATGTAAATGTTTCTTCAGGCAAGTGTGGTATGATACTTCATTATTTTCAAACAATAATACTTGTATTCATTAGAGTCATATTTCTGCACAATAACGTTGAAAGAAAGCGTTAAATCTGTCCTCTCATAATGAAGCAGACGATAAACTTGAGCGTCACACATTGGTCCTTGGCAAGGGGTGTGTTTATGTCCACTCAGTTAAATATAGAGATCACTGGGGTAGATACAAATGACACAACTTCTCGTAGAGAAAATTGTGCAAGAAATTTTACAATATTTTTCTCACATCAACTGCATACAAGATCTTGAGCATAATCTGTGAATAATGACAGTAAAAATCAATAAATAATATACCTATAATATATACATATAATAGAATATATGCTAAGTATAATAAATGAATATATTTAAAACAGGCTACTTGTTTGTAATAACAACAATGTTCATGCCGTGCCTAATAATAAGTACTGTGTGAAGTATTCAAACAAATTTTCTGTATAACAGACAAGGTTTTCAAGGTTTGTATTTATAAATTTGTACAATTAATAAAAATGACCTGTAGGCCTATAGGACGTGTTCTACTCCCTGTAAGGTACGAGTTATTGCATACAAAAAGTTGTGCTAAGCAGATCTTGTACAATCTTTGGTGTTCCCTTAACGCCATCTTTTGGTTAACATAAAGTTGTGTCACGTGTATCAGGCTCTGTCAGAAAACAGTAGCTTATTTTGTACCACCCCCCTTCTCCTCTACTGGACAAGGGCAGGGGCACATGTACAATAAAGTAAAGAGGGCAAGAAAACAACAACAAATGATTAAATTGCAGAAGAGCGTTAGGACCACATATTCATTGATAGGCCTCCACTTGGACCTATTCAATAATTTGTCGTCATGAACCCTTCTCAATCATCACCCATTACTATACGTAATTACTCAAAGGGACTGGTACAAGAGTCTTTTGTTTGTTCTACCACAAATACTTTAAACCTGTCATAGTAAATTAAAGATAGCGAGTCTAATAAATAAATATTTATTTGAGAAAAGATTAACAATAAATATATATATGTGAATATATGCATACAAGTAACAATAGATAGTTAAAAGAGAATTACATAAATATAAAAAAAAGGAAAAAGGGTTATGCCCATAACTATACAGAGGTGATGTAGCCATAGCAACCTTGTCCTAACAATTACATTTACAACGTAGCTTACGGCCCCTCAACGGGCCTCAGCGGCAACCCGCAGTGCGCTTCAGCACTAAACATTACATTTTTCAAAAGGATAGTTTCGTATGCTTCATAGTTACAATATATAAGCATATAACTTTTATGGCAACCAAAAAAAGAAAGTAAATTACTTATATTATTCTTAACCCAAATGTTCAACCAACAAATTTAACCGTATGGGTCATCAAATATCCCCATACTAACCCAGGCATTCGCCTTTAAAAGGTAAGTTACGGAACTTAAAAAAATACAAAAGGTCCCTCATAGTTTCAACTCAGGTCACCAAGCCGGAAGGGCAAAAAACCTCAGCAATATAGTTAACAAATGATAAACAACATTACGCCATGTTTGATCTACGTAATTTGTCATTCTTACTATATAACAGAAAATAACAGATGAAAGCCAAAAGCAAATTTTGAATGTACTGGCCAAAAAAGGAGAATTTAGACCTAACCTATAATTTACCAAATAAATCTTTAACTAATTTCCAAAGAGTAATTTTGAATAGTACGGCCGAAATTGAATTTGTACCTTGGGAAAACTCCCATCCTGTGATATGTGTCCAAGACACGGATAAACCAAGAAGTGCCCATTAAGGCACACGACATCAGTTTATAAGCATTTTTTCTCTGAGGGGAGGGGAACATAGGGGAAAGCAAAAAGAACATAGGAGAACATTCACATGAAACAGAGGGATTGGCGGTAAAGAACAAATAGGTCATTGGAGAGACGTCTGGAACATCACGTGATCACCACCTGATCACTTCCCATGGAGCAACGCGAAAAATAACACGCTCACAATGCCACACCTCTAATGTCTTTCAGTTACGTCTTTTCACTCGGGGCGAGAACAATATGCGCGGGCAGGGATGTTTGTTGACAAGACTTCACACACAGAGACCGAGAAACGGGGCACTTTTGGTGAGTCTTGTTATGCTCACTCTTCGTGGTTGTAGAATTGGTGTTATTTTACTCATATTTTCTTCTTGCTTGTAACGTTGATTTAAAGCAACGTTACAATTTCACAATCGTATTAGTCTGATAATTATTATTAGTAATCAAGTAGTATTTTTCTCTTAAATTATGAGATTTTATTTCACAATAATATTAGCTATAAATAATAAATATTGGTAAATAAGTTAATATTATCAGTAGATTTTAACAAGTATATTAGTTTTCTGTTTCACTATACTAATGAAAAGTTACTACTAATATTAGTAGTTTCTTATTAATGTCTTGGGGTTAATATAACAACAATTTGGTATACACTTAATAAACTTTTAGAAAGTTCTTTTTAAAATATGTTTGATTTATCATCATTCTCTGAAGATGAAGAAGTGCCTCCACCACAAGAAAGAAGGAAATTATTCCGTAATAGGATAAATTGGACATTTATAAGTTAGTTTGAACACAATGAAAAATTAAGAATGTCATCCCCAAAATTAGAAAGGTTACTTTTAGCTGTGGGTCTCTATTTGGATCAACCCACAAATAAGAGTGAAGCCTTGCAAGCCAAACAAAAGCTTTGTTTAGCAGTTCACTGGTTTGGTAGCGATAATGCCTTTCATGTAACTTGCTGATACACACGACGTATCAAAGGCCTTCGTGTTCCAAATCATTCATGCAGTTGTGGAAGCTGTAAGCTATGTAAAATTTGCAATCATGCAGTTGTGGAAGCTGTAAGCTATGCAAAATTTGCAAATGTAATCAAACTCCTACAAAATCTTGAAGACACCACAATACGGTTTTTTGAAATAGGACACATTCCTAAAATAATTGGTGTGATACATACAAGCTAAACTTCCAAAGAATAATAACCACAAAATAAAACCGCTGACTGATAACAAATATTATTAGACTAATAAATATTGGTGAAATTGATTAATATCCAAGAATTATTGTGGAACACAATTTATTAGCACCATTAATGTTTAGAATAAGTTAGTAAATATTAGAACTAATACAAATGTATAATATGTTACAGAAGTTAGTGCCATATAATGACATCTGATTGATTGAGCGTGTGACGTCACTAAGTACTCAAGATAGCGCATAGTATCAGGGATGGGAAAACTGCTTCTTTAGTGGAGCATTGCTCCACTGCTAAACCTGTTCCATTCTGTCACAGCCACTGTGAATAATTATTCGATCCTACTACCAGCATAATTTTTTTTAGGACCGTATCTACTGCTGGTTTGGATTTATATACTAATTGTACTAATGTGCTAGGGTTGGGAATGGTTTATTTTAGAGGAAACGCACCCGTAGTTGTGTGGAGCGAGAGTGGAAAGCATTTAGTAAAGCAAACTTCAGTAGGCCTACAACCGCCCAAGATTTAAATCTCAAACTTTCCGTCATTGACAGTCCAGTCTATTACGAGAGTAACGCCAGAGACCAGGGGTCGGCAACTTTTTTGATATCGTGGGGCATATGTGTTTAAAAAAAATTGATGGGCCGATTAAAAAAAAATAGAGCAAAAAAAGTTCAATTTTACTTTTCTCATGTAATAGTTAGTCGTTAAGTTTATTTTTTGAACAAATTGTTTGCTAAATCTTTTGTGAGCTGGATAAAATCAGTTGGTGGGTCGTAGGTTGCTGACCCTTGCCTTAAACAATAGATCACTAAGCGGGTCCCTTTAATGTTCACCATCAACGTATGCCATTTATTGTGAGAATACATCATATACTTACTATGTGTCGTAAGATATTAAAGTGTAGTAAGCAGGAAGGCGGTGAACGGGAGAATAAGACGTTAGTTTTGGATGTAGGTGGGGGTGTAGTGATAATCTGTGAAGAAAGAGTGAGAAGAAAGTGAAAGTGAACTTACAAAACTAGTTCCAAAGTGGTGAAAGATCCCTCTTAACTTACACATATTATTTTCAATATACATGTCAATCACAACAAATGTTTGTCAACGAAAGAACCCTACTAAAGTGGTGGGCATGGGTGCACCTCGACTAATAGCTCACTTTATGTGTAGAGACACGAATTACCCTCTTTCTACAGGACCTCTGAGTTAGGCTCGAGCGGACAGCAACTTGAAAAGATGTTTTAACAACGTGAAGGGGTCCTATGTAAGACAGAGGAACTACTACCTTACACTGATTTATCGATAAATCAACCACATGTAGTTTAGTTTCTCAATTTACCAAAAGAAGAACTGACATTTATTTTTAACCTACAACCTGGTATTCAAATAATTTCTGAATAAGGATGATTATTATGATGTTGGGGATAACATACATTATGACACAACATCAACACACTCGTATATAGTAGATTAGCAGCCATAAACACAAAATATTATCAAGACTAGAAATTAGTCTTATAAATTGTGCTATTTAACATAACCTTATAATACTAATATCAATCAACTCCATCCAAATATTATAAACCTTCTGTTACATCACTGACAAACAGTTCATTCCCATAGTTTTCATCCGTTCACATGAAAAGTTGGCACTGCTTTTTAAATTACAATCGTAACTCAGTACGGTACTGTATACTGAAAAATACGGTATCTTAAACCTGATTATATTTGACTGAATGGAAAACTTTGTGTAGATGTCTTACGTTCAAACGATAGTTTAAATTATATAAAGTATTAATATTTAACCATTTTTAAAAAAAATTTAAAGTTGGCTTACATACCGTATTGTAAATTGCTTTCAGAAATCATATTATATTGAAAGTTCGATTACTATAATAAAAACTAGTTAGCGAAAAACTTTATTATATTTGTTTGAACGACATACTTTGAGTAAAAGTTAAAACGATCATTTAGGTTATAGGCTTGTATGAAGTAGGTTATCTACTATATCCTGATTTTAGTTAGAATTCCGATCTGGAATCTTTATTTCGTACCAGAATACTATCATATAATAGTATTTTGGAAGCCATTTAGAACGGAAGTAGAAACTACCTTCTGGATGCTCTTTTATTCTGACTAAATAATGTTATAGGGTAGGATCAGGGCCACCTCGAGCATAATTTTTGAGTCCAGGCGAACCTTGATTTAGGCACCCCCTCCTCTTTAACGTCTCTTAAACTTGAAAGGAACTCATTACAAGTTGGATAAATTTCTTATGTTAATGTCCGTTGCTTTTCTTTATTATTGTTAATTTTATTTTTATTCTAGTTTAAAAAAATCTTTAAAAAATACTAATATATATTCTTTTGTGGTTATAGTGAACATTAAAAATCAATGGTATTTGAATTTTTGTAAAAAGTTCAGAGTAATATTTATAAAATAAAATTAAGACACTTTACCTTGTATGTTTTTATATACATTTATTTTATTTCCATTATTTGGAACTATAAATTAGCAGAAAATGTTTATTTGAGAGGTTTATTAAGATTAAAATGATTTGAAATTCTAATAGTGATAAAAGTAATATAAATATAAAATAAAAATAGCAGTTAAATTGATAGTTTTTTACTTTTTTTTAAAAAAAAATCACTTTTGTTCCCTCTCAAGAACAAAAGTCACGAGCCGCCACTGCTATTTAGATTAAAATTACCAATCGTTCCCAAAATAATATTTGTTAAATAAAACTAATAACATTTGAAATGTATATGAATTAAATACATTTATATGCAAATGTGTTAATGTAAATTGATAATAATTGAATCTTTTTAACAGTAAGAACAGTTTTTTTTCCTATTTTGTAACGTACTCTTATTAGTTTCAATTTATAAATAATCATATTTTACTAAGGAGAAATTATAATAAAAAAAAATAATTAAGAAATAAAATAATTAGTTTTGTTGTATGCGATTGTGGAAATAAGACTGCCGAGGTGCCGAGTAAAAAAAAAATCGAGTAGCTTTAATCGAGTACTCTTAAAAATAATCTAAAATGTGATACGCTTAGTTAGCATGCTTTTTGATTGTATAAGTCATTCACGAGCTAAGTTTACCTGGATGACAGTTCGAAATGTTACTAGAAGCAATCCCTAATATATAACTACGCCAACAGGTGACATTTATTACTTTAATGAAAACAGATGGTAATATATTACTGTCATAGTTAACCACGTTAATTTAGGGCAATATTATTTATATATTTATTTGAGGTCGGACACAAAGTTTATTTATAGTTTTATTCCCCTTAACAAAATATTAACATCACTTTCACAAAAACTTCTAACGAACATAGCTTCAAAATGGCGACTGACGAATCTAAACCATATGATTGAACATGACGGTAAACAAGTTTTTTAAACAATGATGCAGACACGCAGTTGATGAAAATATTTTATTCAGTTAAATATTTCAAAATACGATAAAATAATCATAAAATCATTTATTGTACGTAAAAAAATGATAACAATTTTCTCTTTTCCAAGTAAATACGATGCTTGTATTAAAAGGTATTGATGTGTGCACTATGTTACACAAAATCAGTAACGTTCCAAAACGAAAAATAAGTACTTTTAATTATGTTTAAGATATTGTTTCGAGTTGGATAAATGAAATTATTTAAAAAAATGAAATAGTATGAGAAAACTTAAGTT
Organism: Timema shepardi; assembly: GCA_902151425.1. Lineage (NCBI taxonomy): Eukaryota > Metazoa > Arthropoda > Insecta > Phasmatodea > Timematidae > Timema > Timema shepardi. Next base: position 40,925 of record CABFVX010006245.1, read on the forward strand.
TACGTTATTTTAAATGTAATATATAACAGGTAATTACAAATCTTTACATTTATAACAAAACTGTGATCTTTTACAAGTGTTGGCGACCCAAAACCTAAATTTATGATTTTCGAACTGTCATCTAGGTTAAAACCTATCGTGAACGGAATATACTCCCGATTACACAACACAATCGAGACACCAGATTATTTTTACTTGATTGTGACCATCACTAGTTCTAAGTAGGGATGGGTTGTGAAATCACAACCTGATCCTTTGTCACTGCTCCTTCGACGTCACATTCACAACCTGTTCCTTACGGCTGAAAGGAGCGGTTCCCTTTTGTCACTGCTCCATCGATCAAATACACGCTGTAACAGGTCCGGAGTAAACTTGTTCCTCGTCTCTCTGTCACAGACAGCGCTGGAACAGGTTCAAAGTAACCTTGCTCCTCGTCTCTGGTACAGACAGCGCTGTAACAGGTCCGGATCAACCTTGTTCCATTATGCTCCGGAGATATTTTGGAGCAGTGCGTACATTAGAAAGGAAGTGAGTACTTTGTGTTCATATCAGAGCGCTGATATCAGGTCCGGCGCAACCTAATTTATTATATAGGCCTAGTTTAGAGTTGGTTTGGGAGTCACAAATGAGTTTTGCAGGGGAAGGCTTTCGAAGTACAAAAAATTATTTCCACAATACAAGCACAATATGTAATATAATATATTCTCACAATAAATTGTCACGTGATGAGTGACATTGAAAGGACCCATTTGGTGTTCAAGTGATTTAAGACAAGGGCAAGGCCGTAGCCAGGGGGGAGGGGGTTGGGGGTTCAACCCCCCCCCCCGAAAGTTTAAAAACGTAATGTAATACTGTCTTATTTACGGTTTATAAATATCAAAATCAAGGCACAAGATAATATATAAGCTATTCAGCACTGTGCAATTTTTATTTTTATTTTGTGCATTGGTTAGAATAGACTAAGAGAAAATCTTGGCAAAGGAAATATGAAGTATTAGTGAGTTTGGGTGAGATTGTTGAAAGGGGGGAAACCTGTGAGATTAGGAAACAGCAAAAGCTTTC
>CABFVX010006246.1:1507-13137 GCA_902151425.1 Timema shepardi
CACCGAGGTCGAAAGGAAACCTAAGTTGAACTTCTTATTTTTGCTGTTTTTACGAGAAAAATACTTTTTTTGTCAAAAATAAAACGAATGTTGTTTCAGCAGATACATTTATACCTAGTTTTATTTTTCATAAAAAACATAATTAATTGAAGTAAGGAACAATAAATATTCTAAATTGATAAAAATAGAATCAATAGAAATAGCAAGGTAAGCTGAGAGATTTATTAAGTTGTGAAATGAATTATAAAGATAATATTTAAGTTAGCATGTCAAAAAGTATATAGTTTAGAATGATTGTGATAAAACAAATTTGAATTAAATTAAAATATAATACTAGACATTATACATACATATTAAAAATGTGAGTCAAAGTAGCACATAGTAATCAAAACAAAACATTAAATATATGTATTAAGACACGAGTCAAACATGACCATAGAGTGTATGGTATTGATAAAAATACTAAAGTTAGTTACAATTAAGTAAATAGTTAGAGAATGATGCCTATTCTGTTAAGAAAACTATTGGGTTAATTGTTCTTGTATTTCAGGAAATGTATGATATCACAACTCAATATTACGAAATTTTAAAGATGATAATAATATAAAATAATTTTTGAACATATGTAATGGTCATAGTTATTTGTTGAGGATATTTCTCTTAATTTAAAATGTTTATTGTTACCCTCTTCTGTGGCCGAATGGTCTAAGGCGTCACTCTCGTGTTAGACTGGCCTGCATGCAAGTGGGTATATTTTACTTTAATGCTACCTTCCTCACCCCTAAAACACTAGTTTGAGCATGAGGAAAGCCAGAATTAGTAGTAAGACATGATGAAAAAAATAGAATAAGACGCAAGCTGAAAACATTTCTATAGCTTTGTGTTTACGGTTTATATTTACAGTGGATTCATCCCCTTTTTATTGTAAAGATTGCCCAGAATTTGTGATATGATAGCTCTGGTTCCACACTCTCATACTCACTATCACCATCATCTTATCTCATCGGGACATAGAAAGAGTCTCCACGAAAAGGATGTATGGTGAGTAAATTCGAGTGTCCTCTGCGAAACGGTACATTAGTAATGGCTAATCTTTCCACTACTAGGCTACGAATGATGTAGCCCAGACGCGCAATTTAGTAGGGATGGTGTCAGACTTTCCCTCCAAACTTCAGAGTTAACTCAAATAAATTACTTCATTCCTTTGGAGATAAATTCATAAATGCATTAGCTTTAATCTGCAAATCAACTTCCACGAGTTTTTTTTAAGCTAATTTAGTACTATGCTTAAGTATTCATACTTTACAAATTTCCGTATTACAGTATTATAAAAAAACAGTTAAACGTTTAACCCGAACGGGTGGTGCTAAAAAAATCCTTTTACCTTTTAAAAAAATATAGCATAATTATTTATAAGTGAAGATATATGGCTTATTTTACTCTTTTTTTTAACTATAATTTTAAGGTAAATATGCATTTATTTTTAAGTTCATCGTACCGTGACCAAAAGAGTATAAAAATTATATAATAATTAGTTAACAATTATAAGTTCATATTTAGTTCACACATTTACAATTGGTGCCAAAAATTATCGATACATGACAGAAATCATAGGTTATTCATTAATATTTACCTAATTTATTTTTAGTTCGAGAGATTTAAGGGTGAAAAACTCATCCTTTTAAACCAAAATTGCTGCAAAAAAAAGTTTTAGTTTCGACTTATTACTAATAAACGAATTTTACGTTTTTAATCTCGTTATTTTAATTTTAAGTAACAGTGTTTATCACAGTTGTGTCAAATAGTGAGTGTCGTCGTCAATGGTCTGTCATACAAAACCAACACGTATTGAAATTTTACTTCAACATGTTTTAATTACAGGTCTTGTTGCACAAGTATGATTTTTTTTTGGTCAAACTTACGATTATATTTTAATGCGTCCTTTTATTCTATAGAATTCAATAATATGTATTGATTAAATTGGTGTTTTTATTTAAATTCTACTGATATTGTACCTCATTACTGTGCAGGTTCAAAGCATACATTGGTTTTCGTTAAATACCTTCTTAATTTTTCGACACCACCACCATGGTGATAATTGAATAAATATTTCAAAAATGTTCATTCATTCAACATTGACGTTAATCCGTTACTGTCTTTGGATGTATTTTAGTTGGCCAGAATTAAATAGAACCAAAGGGCTGTTTTTACATAGCATATAAGCCACTCTTATCTTTAATAATATCGGAGCAGTCAGTACTAATCCGATTTATTATTTACAGCTCAATGGATGGCAACTATTACATTGTGACGGAGCTAATTACGTGATTTTACAAACCGTCATAATTCATTTATTAACGCCACTGCATTTTCCAATGACTTTCAAATTATGTGAGCTTTGCTTGTAAATTATAAGCAGCATGTGATATTAAATGGAATAGCATTCAATTTATTTATCATTACGTTTATTTGATTAATTTGTTGTTTGTACATTTTATTTGTTTTACATGAGCTTTCCTAAATAATGTGACATGTAATTTATTTACTGAACAAAAAGCTTAGTTTAGCTTGTGTGTAAAGTAATTTACCCTTTTAAAAATCAATTTCTTTCACTTTATAAAATATACATAAAACATAGAGTGAATAGATTTTTGAGTGGAAATGTAAGTTTTTATATACACTTAACATTAAAGGTAAATTCGTATGAATTTTTAATTATGGCATATTTAAAATTATACATAGGCTGTGCAAAATGAGATTCTAATTAAAACTACCGACTTTATTAGATAGATTGTCACATTTTAACTTGTATAATAAGTGAGATTTAATCATTTAATAGAATTAATACTTAAATAAATTGCTACATCTATGTCTAGTATTACGTTTCATGATAAAGAATCTCCAAATTCAGTATAAATTTCGCGTAAATAAACCCAATTTAGAATGGCTTTGATATGATTCAAATATTCCATTTATCTTACTTAATTACTTACTTTATGCCATAAGGAACTAGAAAGTTCATTGCCGCACTTACAAAAGTACGCCACCTATCCTTATCTTGCGCTAGTTCTATCCGCGCCCCCTCATTACACCGTCTCCCTATCTTGCGCTAGTTCTATCCGCGCCCCCTCATTACACCCTCTCCCTATCTTGAGCTAGTTATATCCAGTCCACTTCATTGCACCCTATACCTATCTTGAGCTAGTTATATCCAGTCCACCTCATTACACCCTCTCCCTATCTTGAGCTAGTTATATCCAGTCCACCTCATTACACTCTGTCTATTTCACGTTCATTCTAATGTTATCCTCCCATTTGTGATGCATGTCTTGTCCACCGTAATCTGCGAAATTTAAATAGCCTAACATTGCTGAGTAACTAGATACGTAACTCGTCATTATTTAACCTCCTCCGCTCCTCCTTATTATCATCCATTGTTGGGCCAAATATCTTCCTGATCATCTTGTTTCCGAACACCCAAAGTATCCCATTTAGAAGAGAGAAAAAAACTAATTGGAGTACACCCTGTTCAAATTTGAACCCTGACATCCTCGTGAATTGCAAACTATATTAGATGAGCTTGACGTTTACTTCGTACGCCTACCGATACGGGTAAATGTTTTACGAGTATTGTCATCAACTTTAACTCTTTGTTTTATTATGTATAATACTATGGATGACTATTTTATTAAGACAAAAAAATAAGGGTAAATACTTTTGTGTGTGTGTGTTTGAAATATTTAATGTACATTTGTGTGTTCTTTACAAACTAATTAGACGTACGCAATGAGCAATGTTTCGAAACTCAGAAAAGGGAATAGCTTTATGAAAATAATAATCATCTTGTGAAAATAGTTGAGCTACGTAACTAAATAAAAAAACTTAAAAATGTTTTTTTAAAAGAATAAAGACTAAGGAATTTATACTATTACATTAAACAAAAGAATGTTATGAAAGCTTGATGTGGATGAAGGGAAAAAAGAGAGAATATAAACAGGTTGAGGTAAATATAGAATAGAATAATATAAAGAAATATACAAAATAAATAAAGCCATTAAATTAAATAAACAGTAAAAGGCAAGAATGAAAGTATGGGGGAGACAGTAAGACAACAAAGCTAAGACATAATATACAGAGAAATAGATAGACACAGAGAGTAAAGCAGCAAAGTGTACATATTAAAAGAGGATATGTAATATAAAAGAGAAAAGAGTAAGCCAGAAAGGACTCGTGTTGACATTTCCCCAGACAGAGGCAAGAAAGGCTTAGTAAGATTTCCCTCAAGATGTGGAGCAGCGTTTAAAACTTTGGGAGTGCGAGAAGAGAAAAGTAACAGAGCGCGTCCCACCTACCTTTATGTTACTAACACAAATTTTACAACCAACAAGATGCGTGCTTTAACGGGAAGGAAGTCTTCAACAATCGTAATGGAACAGAATAAAGGTGATGATAGTCATTCCCTCAAAGTGATCTTATATGGTATCTAACATAATTTGTTTAAAAACTTTAAACCAACTATAATCACAAATATACCTAGGTATGGATGGAAAACACCGTGACGTTCTAACAACAAAGTGATTTAATAATCAACCGATTTTTACTTAAGTTTATTTATATATAGTCCTTGATGAGGTCATCAATGTACTTATTTAGTTCATATAAAATTGAGTAAACATATAACACCCTCTGCGCTGTCGCGTAATAAAAATCGATGGTCTCCTTTAAGATCAAGAGCCAGGCGAATAGGGGCATATTTGCGACACTCCACTAAAATGTGGTAGGCCTACACATTAAGGGGAGCATATCAAAACTCACACTGAATTTATATTTCAAGTAATTCTTTTAGCAAAAATAACATTTTAATTAATGAGGAACCTGCATTGTCTCATTTTCACCTAATTTTTTTTAGCACCACGTCTTACTACCCGTCCAGTTCAAATGCACATGTATTAATATGTTAGGGATGAGAAAGTTTGGACATAGAGGAAAATTATCTGCATTTGCATGGAAGGAGAGATTGAACCAATTATGAAAAAAAAAACATCCTCAATACAGCCTACTGGATTTTGAACTCTGATCTCCCTTCTCTATTGCGAGAATGACGTCTTAGACCATTTGACCACCGAAGCGTGTTTCGACTGTTTTGAAGTGTGTTTTTATTTCTGTATTTCAGAAGTAAACTTGAAAATGGTTGACTGAATGTCTGCTGTAGTCTGTATTAGAAGAGCGTTATCACGCAGTTTTCCTATTTAGCCTATACTTGTGCTTTCATTATCTGTTTTATCTCTCGTTCGAGGATCTTGATAATGTTACCGTTCCTAGGCACAGCAGGAACCTTCAATCACTTAATTAATAAATGTTACGGTGTACCTCACATACGTTCTACTATTTGAAAATGGAGACATTTAATTAAAACTCATAATAATGATGAAATAAAATAATCTACATTGTTGCAGAAACATGATGGAATAAAATATGCTCACATTTCACCAAAGAGTATAAATGAAATAATATACACTTTTACAGAAACATACTGAGGAAAAAAGTAACATATATGTCTATCAAAAGAACAAAACTCGATTTCAGATACCTAAATTTATAAAAATGTATTTGCCAAATCTTAAAAAAAAAAAATATTTTTAAAATATCACTACAAATTTTATAAAGACAAGCTATTTCGTATTTGAAATATTTACTAAGATACGATAAAAATTAGAACATTCCGCTTGAGTATGTACCTTCAAAATTAGTTTAATAAGAAATTGAGGGTTTCCATTTTATTTGTAATGCTAAACAGTGTCTGAATAAAAATTTTAATCAAAATTGATAGAGCGAATTTCGAAAGTTTTTTTGTTTGTTTGCCCTTCAATAAACTACCCTTAATCTTAGGGTTGGCTATATAATTGCAAAAACTCCTCAGGTAAAACCGTATTAAAACCATACATACCAAGTTTTAGCCCAATCGATGAAATGGTTTTAGTTCTAGGCCGATATACAGAAACACAGACGGTATCGCAAAACAACTTTTTCGTCGAAATTTATCAAAATCTCGAGTTAATTTTTTTTTACGATCACAATAATTCTCTCGTTGAAGGATAATAGGATTAATCACCTGAATGTATGTTTTGAAATGTTTCAAAACTTTATAAAACCACCAAAATATCCTCTTTATAATGATAGCATTTAGGTAATATCCAAACAAATCTATTATTAACTAAAACAAATCGTATTGCTTTGCATACCAACACACAAACTACTAAAGGTTCTCTAAGCAAAATAAATAAATTATGTATCAATAAATATTTTAAAGTGCAGTTATGTATCCAATCGTATAAATGCTTGCCAATAATTTAATTTTCATTTGCTATAAATGGCATGACTAAGTAAACGATTTTCATCCACAGTCGTTAAAATCCAGCCCGATATATATTATGCACGCTTTAATCGACAGCGCTATTTTGTCTGCCCAGGCGAGTTTTAGAACATAACAATATTTTTGATGGATTTTGCCGCTTCATGAAATGTTAAACGCGTCAAAATGTTTCTGTTTTACAGACTGTAACAATATTTAATAACAAAGGGATATTTTTTACACCTCTTCGTAAGAGTTTCCTTACACAGGAATGCTATAAATGTTGAATAGAAAGTAATGATGTGTAAAATAACGCGTGATTATATTATTTAAAACTTGACAACAATAAAACTTAGAGTATTTTAAAAAAAAACTTTTTATTTTTTATTGAACTATCTCAACAAAAATGATATGCCTATTTTTACTGGTTGAAAGGATAATAGACTTTCTAAACAGTAACTATATCAGCACATTAAGTATTAATTTTTTTATTTGGTGCACCGCGTCTTGCTACCCGACCTAGCTATTTGCATACTCGTTTTTAAACTAAAACTACGAGGAAGCTAGAATTGATAGAAAATGTACTCCCATTTGTTTGAAAGTAGGCTGGGAAACCACTTGGTGGACCACCCCTTGAACAACTGGCCGTAATTAGGATATTGGTCGATTGGTCACTTTTTATGTGAATGTGTGTGTTGAATTGGGCACCGTCGATTCGTTTTACAAAATCACAATCGTTTCTGAGCTGTAAGAAAACTTTTTTTTTTTATTTGGCACTTTTAAATATGAAATTGATTATGATGTTCTTTGGTGGATAGAGTTATTTCCTTTCTCAATGTTTCTGTAACAGTTTATATGATTTCATTTTGATCTTTCGTTTGCCTTTGTTGCAACAATGTATATTATCACGTTTCACAAATCTTAAGCTTTTTAGTAAATATCTTTATTATAAGATAAATGAAAGTCTATGCGGTGCACCGCACCATTTATTTTATATCGTTATCTTTTTGTTTGTTCATTTTTAAACATTTTAAAAGGGGTTTTTGTAATTTATTTTAAACTTGAAATTCTCTTAAATAAGCTTCACATTATGCATCTTTAAGACGCCAATCAAAACTCCCATATTCCCACTCTACGACAGTCACACCCGCTTGTACACGTAATATTGTCTGTCTACAATAACTAGCACACGTAAGCGCAGTCGTGTGTCGGAAATGTAGGAATCACATGTCGTAAGGAGATGAACACTGTCCTTCTCTTGTGTTTATGTAGTTGCGTTGGCTTGCGTTCAGCAAATCAGAAACAAATATAGATGCACTACTGTAGTCAACTAAAGTAGTAAGTTATTTGGTCAAGGATGAAGTTTGTGAACAAATATATTAAAAGGAGGTGCATTTTAAATTATTTAATACGAGTAATAATTTAATAACCTTTCATAATATATTAATTTGATTCTATTTAAATCGTGTTTGTAAACGTGTAGCACCGCGTCTTACTAATCGGTCGGGTAATACGCTTATGTACTAATTTTCATGTTAGGGATGAAGCTGGTTGAATTCGCTTATAGTGTACCATCATTTGAGTGGAGGGAGAGAGTGGAAAACCATTTAGGAAAAACTACTTTCAGTACGGTCAACCGAGATTTGAACCCTGATCGCCCTATCATCGGGAGTCCAGTCTATTGTGAAAGGGATATTTTAGAGAATGTGGCCACCGAAATAGATTAAAGTTATTTAATCTTAAAAAAAAGAAATTATATCCCCAAAACTAGGCTTTACGTATGTGTGTTGAAGATTTTTAGCAAACCAATTTGAACAAATTGTGATTAATTTTACAAAACTCGTTGATTACCTTACTCAATCAGGACACCTGAATAAACAAGATCGGTTTTAAAATTATTTGAATTAAAAAAAAATCAATATTTATCAATGTACACATAATATGTTCTGAATTTAAAAGGTAATTAAAAGAACAAACAGAACAAGTTTAAAAAGTTTACAAAGTAATGATTATATTTACCAACTGTTTTAATTGAAGAGGTGTGTCGGTCGTATAGATAGATAAATAGATGAATACATTTATTATTTTTTAAATTATTACGCTCCACAGATTCACTATTCAAATAATATAATTATTGTTTCAATCAAACATAACTATGTGCGTAATATTTATTTCTTTAAAGAGAGGGGTCGAGTCTTATATTTCTCGAATCCTAATTCTAAATTTTATTTCGAAACTTCCTCCCTGCGGGACGGGGTTTAGGATAGTCCCGCAGTAACCCCTGCTTGTCGTAAAAAGCGACTAAAAGGGGAGGCTTCTGTGATGGACGTACCTGGTGGAGGACAAACCTAAACTATATCTTTACTTTCACCTCCTTTTTTACCCCCTTCTTTTCCTCTCTCCTATCTCCTTCTCCCTTCTATTACTTTCTTTACTTCTTTCTTCCCTTCCCCCTGCCGTTCATCCAGCACGGAAGCTTTTGGCTTCCCCATTGATGACCGTGGGTGCTAACCTGACTCTCATAGGACAATTACTGGATACCCCTGCAATTGAGCTCCTTCATTAAAGTGTGCTGGTTGTAATACCTTGGTAGAAGTGGCTTAGTGATTACAATAACCGGGTACCCTACCTTTAGAAAAGACCGGTTGCGTTCATGAGGGCCCGGACGTAAAATTGGCACTTTCCTACACCCACTTGCTGCGATGACTTCTCTCCTGGCGATGCCTCATGAGAAGGTTGTCATGTCTGGCGTCGTATGGAGCCTCACGCCGGGGGAGTTAACAAAGCTTCATGTGGTAGAACCTTTTGAATCACCCTGAGTCTACGATCCAAGTATTGTGTGGGCTGTCCCCAAAAATGGTATGGCCGAACCTTTTGTCATAGTTTACACCTTACTGTCCGCTGACATCGTAATGCCAAACCCTGCTGGCAACTCATTGCCCGGCCCCTCGCAGGGCCGTAATATTGATATGAAGTGGGAACGGGTAAGGCCGTCCAGCCCTATATCGTAAAGAATCCAGGAAGTGGTGAGACCCCAACCCCGCTTTATGGCAATGTCTAAAGTAGATAACAATGAAAGTTTAAAGCGAGTAAGCCCATTTATCCTCGAAAGAGTGATAAATGGTGTAGAACAATCTGACGTATCAATCAGAAAACTGCGTTATGGCACAATCATGATACAAAAAATGACTGACATTCAATCCTAAAAAGTAATGGTAATCTCGGAAATACCGTTGAGAAATACGTCTCATATACCGGTGCAGGTGGAGCTTCACAGATTCCTCAATGCTTGCAAGGGAGTGGTCAATTGCTATGACCTAGACTGCGTGACCATTGAGAATCTCTGTGAGGAGCTTTCCTCTCAATACGTCACCGAGGTGTACCGCATTGTCACCAAAAAGAACGGACAAGAGAAAAAAACTGACACGTATATCCTCACTTTTGCAACACCTACACTTCGAAAGAAGGTCCGAGCAGGTTTCTACGTACTCAGGGTCCGGCCCTATGTCCCTAACCCTCGGCGATGTTTTCAGTGCCAGGAATTCGGGCATACGAAGCTGCGATGCCGTGGTAAGCCAACCCGCGTGGATTGCGGATAGGAGGTGCACGATACACCGTGTGAGTCTCCTAAGTACTGCATCCACTGCAAGGGTTCGCATTCTGCCTGGTCTCGGGCCTGTCGGAAATAGAAGGTAGAGAAAAAAGTCCTGGAGATTCATTCCGAAAAGAAGATCTCATAAACCCAAGCACGCAAGGAATACGTATCTAGCCAAGCCCCTATATTTCAGACTAATTACAATCAGAACATCAACTGCCATTGCGCAGTTAATCTCGCTAAGACGTCAACGTGACCTGTGCCGTTAGTCTCTACTCGAGACAACCGTAGTGACAACGCACCAACTAAGGTGGAAGCGAAACTGCCACCAAAGTCGTCTCCCCCACCTATACCATCGAGGATCCCTCCTCAAGGAATCCCGCTAATCCCACCCCGGGGGAACCCTCCCGGGCCTTTCTCGGGGAACTAAAACACGAACGGTCGTTGTTGAGCCACTCACTCTCGCCTCCGAAGGTTGGGATGAGTGGCGGAACAGGTGAGGCCCCAAAGGCTAGTCCCACTGGGGCCTTAAGGAAAGACCACCAACCCAGTCTCTCCAGGATAATTCAAAGCTTCTCCTGAAGTGGGAGGTCCAGGAAATACTAGGAAAAGCAAGAAAATCTGAAAAAGTTCCCAATCAAGTTTTGTTTTAAGAGATAGTATTATGGATTGCGAGGATAATTAAATTTTATATTAATAAAGTATGTCGCTACTGAAATGGAATTGTAGGGGTTTCTATGCTCGCGCAGAGGAAATTAAACTCCTAATTTCTGCCCTGTATCTTCCCATCTTGTGTTTGCAGGAGACCTACTTCCGCCCGACTGACAACCCGATGAATCGTGGGTACGATGTGTATCGTACCGACAAGCTATTCTTTGAACGGGCTAGCGGAGGTTTGGCTATACTCGCACGAATTAATATTTATCATAAACATATTAATATCGTGTTTGCTCTCCAATTGATCGCTGTCCTAATCTCCCTTGCTAATGAAGTGACAGAGTGCTGCATCTACCTCCCACCAGGTGAACGTGTTTCAAAGTAGAGCCTAAAGGCCCTCTTTATACAACTTCCCGCCCCTTATATCATCTTGGGGGAACGCTCATAACCTGGTGTGGAAGTCTAATTTTACAGATGTCTGTCAGGGGATGGTAGAGGATATACTTTTCTTGGGAAACCTGGTGCTAATTAACACCGGGACCCAAACACACTTCTCCACCTTTAATGGTTTATCCTCTGCCATCGACCTAACTTTATGAAGCCCCGGGATCGCTGCTCAGTTCCTTTGGGAGGTTAACTCGGTCTTATGTGGCAGTGATCATTTTCCCATTCTGCTTTCGCCACTTCAAGATCCTCCCAGTAAAGCTCGGTTACCCCAATGGTTGCTTAAACGTGCTGACTGGAATAAATTCTGCCAGCTCGCCGTATTTGATGACCCCCATTCTCCTGACGTCGATGTTAAGGCTGGGCATTTAACTTCGACGGTCATCGAGGCAATGAGGGCTTCCATCCCTAAATTCTCGCCAAATTCACTTCACCATCCTGTTTCCTGTTGAAATGAGGAGTGTCGGTTGGCTATTTCTTACTGTCAAAGAGCCCTACGTGTCTTTAATCAACGTCTTCTTCGGAGAATCTGGAGTAATTCTGGATTCTACGTGCTAGAGTTCGCCGTATCATTCTAGAAAG
>CABFVX010006246.1:13176-41960 GCA_902151425.1 Timema shepardi
CCGTATCATTCTAGAAAGCAGAATAGAGTCTTGGAGACAGTTTATTTCTACCCTTACAATTTCCACTCCCACAACTAAGGTTTGGGACATTATTCGTAAATTACGTAGTAGCAAAAATTCTATTAATAATATACTTGCCCTTATGTCTAAAGGTTCGCTTGTTTCCTCCCCTTTGGAGGTCGTCAATGTATTGGGCTCGAAGATCGCCGCTATTTCTAGACCTGCGAGCTACTCTAACGAGTTCGCGGGGCATAAGCGGAACATCGAGCGCCTTACTATTGATTTTGATCAAAGTCGGGGGAGGATTATAGTTCCCCCTTTACTAAAGATGAACTTACACATGCCTTGTCCCAGACGGGCAATAAATACACCTTCTGTCCCTTATGATATTCATTACGAAGTGTTATGTCAACTGCCCCTTGCCGGTTGGGCGTTCCTCTTGGACCTCTACAATAGTGTTTGGGAATCTCGTCAGTTCCCAACACTGTGGAGGCAAGCAACCATTATCCCAATATATAAAATTGGCAAGGATAAATTAGCGCCAACTAGTTATAGACCTATAGCATTAACTAGTTGTGTATGCAAAATATCATAGAAAATGATCCATAAAAGATGTATATGGTATTTAGAATCCCTCAATCTACTATTTGATATTCAACGTCGCTTCCACCCTAACCGATCCACGGTGGATAATCTTTTTCGGCTTGAGACAGGAGTTCGTGACGCCTTCCTCCATAAACAATACCTCTTTTTGCTGTCTTCTTTGATTTGGATAAGTTGTACGACACCACTTGGTGGTACGGCATTTAAAGACCCTGTTTAATTCGGGGTTCCGAGTGACCCTCCCTCATTTCATAGATAATTTTATGTCAGATAGACACTTCCGGGTAAGGTTAAATAAAACATTATCCGTTGATTTTAGTCAAGAAAATGAGGTGCCTCGAGGTAGTATTTTGATCTGTACGTTGTTCGCTATTGCGATAAATAGCATTGTGGACAACGTGCGCTTACCTGTTCATTCATTCATGCCTTTTAGTGGATGACTACGCAATTTACTACAGTTCGTCAAGTCTCCACATGTCTGAATGACAGATTGAACTCTTTGTCCACTGTCTGTGGTCGTGGGCATCACCTAATGGCTTTCGCTTCTTTGCAACCAAGACGATGGTCGTCCACTTCCACAGATTGCGTGTAATACAGCCATCCCCAAACATTTTAATGAATAACGTTGTTTTACCTGTCTCAGAAACTGTTAGGTCCCTTGGAATTTTATTTGATTTTAAACTAACTTGGATCCCCCTCATCAAAGACCTGAAAGCGAGGTGTATCAAAGCATTGAATCCGCTTGAAGTAGTTAGTGGTCGCTTTTGGGGTGCGGACAGCGAAACCTTTATGCGCCTCTTTAGGGCATTGGTGAGATCAAAACTTGATTACGTTAGTTTTGTTTATGGCTCAGCTAGACCTTCGGCATTATTGATACTAGATAGTGTACACCATGCTGGTATTCGACTGGCTACTGGTGCTTTTCGTACCAGTCCAGCTGTCAGCATCTGTGCCTTAGCCGGTGAGCCCCCTGTCTTTTACCGGTGGTCCTATCTTCTGGCATCTTACGTGTCTAATTCCTTCCCCCCAATCGAGTCTTGTATGAAACCAAATGACGTAGTGCAGGGCCGGCTGGGATCCGAATGTTATCGGTTTTCGATACGTGTAGGTTAATCCTGCCTAAGGCTATTCCCACATCTCCAGGTCGAGTTTCTCCCTGGAAGATACACCTTCCGAAATGCCATTTAGATCTTGCCAAGTTTCCCAAAGCGACCACTCCACATGTTATATATGAGAGGACCTTGAACGAGCTCTTCTCCACTCGCTTTCAGGGCTTTTAGCGCATCTATACGGATGGCTTAAAGTGTGGGTTATGTGTTATTGTAGAGGGAAATAATTTTAAATTTGGCTTACCTGGTGAATCCAGTGTTTTTACGGCTGAATTATACGCCATTTTTAAATCTTTATGTTTTGTTTATCGTAAGTTTCACCGTTCAGTTCTCATCTGCATGGATTTCATGAGTGTTCTGTTGTCACTGTCCACTCTTTACTCCTGGAATCCCCTCGTGCAGATGATACATGAGCAAATTTTAAAAATTGATTCATTAAGCACCCGACACGCCTTTTGCTGGATTCTTGGTCACGCTGGTCTTTCTGAAAATGAACTGACGAACCAGGCAGCTAAGGAGGTGATCCATCTCTCTCCTGAGGTGAGTTTGAGTGTCATGTTTTTAGACCTGAAAGGTTATGTTCGGCATGGAATCTTCCGCACCTGGCACGAGCAGCAGTGGGCTTCAACCCCTGCTCAGAACAATCTTCGTTCTATAAGGGACGGTGTGTCGCGATGACCCTCTTCTATACAAAAGTCTAGAAGGAAGGTGGTCATCGTGACAAGGTTACACGTCGGACACACATCATAAACCCATGGGTTTTTATTGAGAGGGGACCCACCCCCAGTGTGTGAGTTTTGTGATGCTCCCCTTAGTGTGCACCACATTTCGGTGGAGTGTCGCAAACGAGCCCCTATCCGTCTGGCTCTTGATTTTAAAGGTGAACTACGTTTTTTATTACGTGATAGCGCGGATGGAGTTATTTGTTTACTCCTCTTTATACGCCAGGCGGATCTTTTTAATGCCATTTGAGTCACTTTTATAAAGTGGCTCATTTGGATTTTATCTTATATTGAGATTATTTTTAACATTTTTAGTGTACTTTAATATTATGTTTTGTCATCTTAACACGTCTTTTAGTAAGTTTTAACATGTTTGTTTCGTCTTTTTATCATTTTATATTTCAATTTGTTTGTTTTGTCATTTTAACTAACTTATTATATTTTAAAATGTTTGTTTTGTATTTTTAATCTAGTGCATACATCTTCGTTTTTTTATTAGCAGGTGTATTACTTAAAACATTTTAATAGCCCATTTGAGCACTCCAATGAAGTGTTTCAAATGGTTACTTTCTCTTATAGAGTCTTTTTAAATACATATATTTATTATTGTGTATTCAATTTTATTTTCTCACTTACCCGCCCATTGCAATGGGTGTATTATTCATCATTTTCTTCCCCCATATGAATTTTACTGTATCTTTAAATGTCAAAGCCCTAATGACCTCACTGTGTCGATGGGGCTATAAACAATAATAATAATATTTCAAATCTTGATTTTTTTTAATGCTATAGTTAAAATGAAAATATTTAAATATAATTTAAAATGTGTATTAATGCTTTTTGCCCCTAACAAATTATATTTTGTTTGTTATATCGATTACGTCAACAAAGAAAACACTTTCCACGTTTATTAGTGACATTAATACTATTTTGTTATTCTTCTACCAAAACTAGTCATTATAATTTCTTCCGCCAATTATGGCTTAAAATTGTTATTTTAATTCAAGGGCTTCATATTGTATTCGAGATACTTTTATTAAATTTTTACGAATCTCGAATACCGAGGAATCGAAGAGTCGGGCGTCACAACTCTTTTTCTTAAATGCAAGGTTCATAACTACTATTAATTCAAGTTGTCTTTTATAACGTGAGAGCTATCCTTTATTATTTAGGAATTTATTTTGAAATGGTTTGCAAGCTATACATTTTCAATGCGTCTACAAAACGTCAAAGCGATCATTTTAATTTTCAGTTCTAATTATAAGTAAAATGAACAAGAATACCATTGTAAATTCACAGTAATTAATCAAAGGAGGAAAACTACACTAATTGTGCCAGACCGATATTCAACACGTTTTTTTTAAATGTATTAATTAATAATTTATTAATATTACCACTATTGAAAAAAAATTAACATTTACAGGACTGCTTGAAATATTTTTGCATCCATACTCTCTAAACAACTAATTTTATTATTTTTATAATAATATAATGAGCCGAGTTTCCTTGTTTCTTTTCTTTTGGTGTGCCTGCGCATGGTCTCGATGAGCCCAGAGACTCGGGTTTTGAGACTCGTTGATTCCCTTTGGTTTGGTACTCAGTTAGTGCACGTTGGGTCCTCCCTTGCCTGGACGGTCGCACTCGTAGTTGGTTCGCGAGTCGTCTTCTCTCGGGAGTGTGAACTTATTATCGTGAGGTGGAAGTTTTCTCGATCCCGGGTGTGACTGGGTATACGCGGGACGCTCAATGTTTGATGTTTCGAACTGTACGTTCGCGTGTACGTGGAGATGAGGTCTCGGTTCAACGTTTGATTGTACACCCGGGACCAACCTCAGGCTCATGTTAGTCTTTGAATAAATGTACAGAAACACAATCTCTCAAGTTCTCTCTCTCTCAGCCCAAACCCCGAAGAAACACCAATGACTTACCGTGCCCGAGTCTGGCTTGCGGTCCCCTATTTAACCCCGCCGGTGTCAACAGGTGTAGGCGCGGGCCACCTCCACAAGTAATAAAAGGGGTCCGTGAGTGTTGTGGGCACAATAATGTTGCAGATCAATTTCTAAAATAATTTTAAAATAATGATCAAAATGTTTATTAAACACATGGACATGTGACTTTCAATAAATATAAATTATATAGTAATTTTATTACAGTAGCCTATATGATATAGTTGTTAGACTACATAATATATTCTGGAAGGCAAGAACGATGCTATATCATATGTCCCAAGCGAGGAAATGTTAAATATCTTTTGATAGATAACGATCTACAGTGACAATGGCGACAACAGATATGCCTCAGTCCATGACATTGGTCTGACCTTTTATAGCCTCAAACAACAAAGGTTTCGTGCGAGAGTAAAACCTCTTCGAAATTCCTCTTGTTGGAATGAGAGGCAAAGAGCGTTCAGAATTGTTGTAAACACACATTACACAGTGACGTAATTAAATATACACAGCCGCTGGGTATTGCGGGAACATGTATGATGCCGCCCATACATAGACTCTCGATACATGCCAGCAAAGCACTGGGATACGTGATTTGAGGAACACATTTTACAGTAGTAAAATGAGTGTTACTTCTCAAAATTTCAGCTGAAATAATCCATGTATTTTCACATATAGTTTCATACTCCCATAGTACTCGTCTTACTATTCGTCCAGGATATTTTCACAGCTACACTAAAGGTATAAAAAGGAGAATTTGTGAGGAAATGTTCCCGCATGTTGACTGGAGGACAAGTAAGAAAACTATTACAGTAAATATAACCTGCATGTGAACCCCGTCACAGTATATTGCGTGAGCGACAACTTAGACCATGTGATCATCGAAGTGGGTCAGATGATTTAGGTCAGGTGTGTTGTTTGATTATCAATTTTTGTGTAAAACTTATTAGTGTATCTTAGTGCTCATCCCGCAAGTCTCGCATGTACATTTATTTATGCATGTGTATTATATTTATATATTGATTTCCTAAAATAATTTGTCTTGGCTGCCATTGGTCAGTGGAGTTATGAAAAAATTATTTGACTGTCTCCAAACTACACAAGTATATGTAGAAAACTTGACCGCAATTTTGTGTAAACCTTATAAGATAGTAAATAAGATCTATTTTCAGAAGTGCAATAAAAATATTTTATTTCCAGATACATATACACTAATATACGGCATGACCTAACATATCTAGATTCTGCTATTGGCAGTGTGCTGAATCCCCCCTATGGCCACACACACCCTGCGAAAATTTCACTTTTAGGAATTTTAAAGGAAGCTAAAACACTTAAGGTGTGAGTCTAGGGAACGCGAGAAATGACAACTGTTTTTGCTGTTATATCAAAACATTTATTGCTCAAAATGAATAAAATAGTGATTCAGTACAAACATAGAGTTTAATTTTCTTCACATGGTGACCTCAACAGTTCTCGATGATCCTACAAGGGTGTCCTGTAATTTAATGACAAATTTTCCTCGCCATGTGAAGAATTATAAAAACTGTAAAACAATTACATTTTCTCACGTCCTCTACACTCTCACCTTAAGTAATCCGTGAGCAATGTTTCGGCTTTGTACCTTATCTAAAAGTTTGAGAAAAACTCTGGACAAGCATACACGACATAGCTTTTATTATATAGAATACTAGCAGTCCCGCACGGCGTTGCCCGTGACACCACTGTGATATAAGAATTATATAACCCCCCGCTCCCTTCCCACGCCGCCGTTACCCACTGTGGTGTATAATAATTATATAAATCCTCTTTATTCCTTATCCCATGGAAATTTCAAAAATTCCGGCCTTATCCCTTGTCTACATCATAAAGGGAACCTCTGTGCAAAATTTCAGCTATCTAGGTACAAAGGTTTGGGCTGGGCGTTGATGAGTCAGTCAGTGAGTCAGGACTTTTCTTCATATATATATTGTCATCAAAGTAATCATGCAACATGTAAGAGTCCTTATTTATATTCGTGAGTATTATTCTAAAGATTTAGTCTATATATTAACCAAACAAAATTATATATGAAAATGACATGGTTGGTTGTGTTTGACTCTGACAAGTTGGTGTATTCAGATTACCACCCCTACTCCAAAAACACAAAGTTTTTTATACTTTACTTTCAAACGGACATCGGAGAAGTTTCTCTTAATTCCTCATAATTTCTCTCTAAAATTAATCTGGTGAGAATAATATAGAAATATCTTGTAATGTAAACAGATTTTAATTACTTTTTTCCTTAACATATTGCTAGTTACAGTGGTAGATTACGCTTCAAGGAAGAATAGTGATTAACTAAGAAGTCTATGTAGTCCACACAGCACCTAACTGCTTGTTTTATTATACGAGTATATTGAACAAGTTGCACAGTCAAAGAATTCCTAGGAAGCGAAACCGTCGCACAGTGGGGTATTTGCCTGATATAGCAGGTAGAATTATTTTATATATATAATTCACTCAGTATGACCCAACTTACCGTTATTAGTTTTTTTAATAAAAATACATGTTCTATAGTTTTTTTCATTTTTATATTTTTATTACGGTATTCTACTAATACACTATAGTTATATAAAATTTACATAAAATCACATTACAAACACAAACCACTAAGAAACATAACAAAATGCATTATGATAAAAAAAAACAGTTGCATAAAATGTATTTGGAAGAGTCAAGACGATGACTACTGCTCGTCAGCCCATGAAATTTCTCCTCTTTCGTCAGTATATCTATTTTCTTCACCCGAAGAAGTATTTCTTTCCATGCCATCAGTTTTATGCATATATTCAGATGGAAGGATATTGTTTCTTTCAAGAAGGGTTTGGTTATTTTTTTAAGTGTCGGCCTCATTCCGGCTATGAGAGGATCTGAAGTGAGCAGAAATCTATTTAGGGCATTTTGGTTACATGCTTCACTCGAAAATTTGCTAGCGAAACTTTGCTGGTATGCATGGAAGTGCTTATTTCGTGCTTCTGAAGACTCTTCAGATGATTGTCCTATGGGTAGCAGAGCATGTCTCAACATAATTGGTCCATGTACTAGAATTGTATGCATGGTGGGCGTCATTGGATGCTAACCACATAATTGGACATATAATTCCACTGTGTCCATTGTATATTCCGCAAACCTCTCAATGTGGATGTGAGGTTCACTAGAAATTGTTTCCCAAATCACTTCTATGTGGTATATTAGATTGTAATTTAAACCTTTTATTTCAGCTGCTAAATCTGAACTCATAAAAAAGTATACTCGTATTTCCATCATTAGTATTGCCGAAACCAGGTTTAGGTACATCTACAATGATACCCATTTTTTTCTCTAAATTTTCTTTGAACTTGTAACACTCTTTCTTTTACAATCTTCTTACCGATTTCTTGTCTTAGTTGCCACTTCTTCACTGGTAATTTGTAAGCCAAATGTGGTAAGGTTTCAAAAAAGGCGAATCCTTGCATTCAGAATAGATAATCCTAACTTTAAAGCATCCGTGTTCACTTCTTCAATTTTTGAAAGATTATTAAAAATATTTGATGTAGCACCACACACATAACATTTCATTGTAGATGTTGTCTGAGCTGCGGCATTACACACTTTAGCATCAATCATTGTAAGTGTCAAGATGTGTTTGACAGAATATATGCCTCGTGCCAGTGTCACTTTAGTTTCTTTTAACCGATGTGCTAAGTTTTATACAGGTTGAATTGCGTTATTTGTAATATCTACAGAATCTTTGACAAATCTGATCCTGATAGGTCGGCAATATCGGGGCGAAGAAAGTGTTGGATTCTGCCAGGTGATCCGCTTCTGACATAGGCCGCAAGTTAGCTGTGGTGGCACAAAACACCTTTGAAATATAGTTGCGTCTGAATCAGAAACATTTTCAAAATCTGTTTGAATTGTGCTCGCGGAGATCCATCACCACCCCACTTGTAAGGCATCGTTAGTGTTTGGCAGTTTTCTTTACTTAATGTTAATAAAACTCCTTCTAAATATCTTAACAATCTAGTAATTATTATTATTATTTCCTGTAAATTTATTTCTGCACGGGTTGCTGTCACCTATATGCTTGTTTATCTGGGTAGCATTAATTTGTTTTACCCTGTATTATTACGTAACTCCTCTGTCTTACGTCTCTTACGGCGCTCATTTGACTCGTAGAACGTCTTCGATGGATGCCCAGGTCGTATTGTCGTTGCCTTTGGTAACTCAAATACACCTTGAAGCCAGTCATGATTAGTTTTTACAAAAATATTTTCTTTCTTATGTGCTGCCGCTCATCTACGTTTAAATTCTGATTTAAAATGAGAAAATGTATGCTTAATTTGTTTTTTCTGTTC
This sequence comes from Timema shepardi, assembly GCA_902151425.1. Taxonomy (NCBI): domain Eukaryota; kingdom Metazoa; phylum Arthropoda; class Insecta; order Phasmatodea; family Timematidae; genus Timema; species Timema shepardi. The sequence continues at coordinate 21,936 of CABFVX010006246.1, forward strand.
TTCTGACTAAGCCTCAGCGTTCAATAGAAAATTATCAGCTAATTATAACTTTTCGTTCATATTGAGCTCATTTTTCTGTCGCATTATGTGAAATAACTCCTTTCTAGTAATTATTTTTACTCCTGAGGATCATAAAAGGAAATAAATAAGATATATTAAAATTAAACTCCAACTCAATAAAAATAACGTATATGACTATAAGATTTTGTCCGGTTTAATTCAAACACTTTCACATGAATCCGTGAACCTTTGTTTTTTATTCTTAAAGTTTAAATCTTCTTTATATTGACATAAAAAGAAATATCGGGTTGGGTCCGGTAATACAGCTAGAATTTGATGTAAAATAAACTAAAAAGATACTTTTTTCCCCTTCCTTAAAGCTATAACGTATGAAAAACTACTATAATTATTACTGTTACTAAAATATATTATTAGCACCGCGTATTACTACCCGTTCGGGTTATACGCACTTACGCTAATGTGTACGGATAGGGTAATCGCGAGATGAAATGGAGGACCTACAGTTTAACGTGGAATCCGAACCACGGTGGAGGCCTGGCATTCCACACACTCACAAGTTGTGATTAAATACACGTCTTGTCAGAGGTGAGGGAAGGGTTTTGAAACTAAAAGAAACCAAATAAACTCTCTTACCTCCTTCAGTACAATCCTTTGTGAAACACTTATTCCACTTGTTTGAACAAAGAAATGTTCACTTTGGGTAGTACGTATTACGGGGAACGAAAACAGACACGCACTTTACTCAACTACGATTGAATTACGACTGACATGTTCGGTCCGCAAGTAATGGGGGGTAAGGGGAAAAGTGTCGTCTGTTGTTGACAAACTGTTCAACCTTCTCAGCTAGTTTTTTTTTTCCTGAGCTGTGTTTCACCAAACTGACTTTGAGACTTAGGGCCAGCTTCCTATGCGAGAACGGCCCATTCCATTCGAGTTTAGGTAGGTGTCGTCTTGTACTTAGTGTAGCGCCGCACTTGAGGCTTACTAAACTTGACTATGAAACTGGCTCTTAGAATATATACCCCACTGTGCCTCGTCATAAGCCGGTGTTGTATTAATTATATGGACACTTTGCCATCGAATTTTGGGCAACCCTGACTTTTATTTCAAAATTACACTGTTATTGTTTCCAATTCTAAATAGACTTAATGCTTACATGGATTTTTTTAAATCTCCATCCTGGCAGGGAGATTCCTACCGGCCATTTTAGTGAACAATTCATACAACCCAAGACCCGCCTCGGTGGCGTAGTTGGCTAACGCGCTAGTCGTGTTGAGCTCGGGTGAACTGAGGGTGGTTTTTCCTAAATGTTTTCCCACTTTCCCTCCACGCAAATGCGGTTTCACTTCCTCTAATTCAACCTTCCCAATTTATAATCCATTAGCGTAATTAGTACTTAAAGTGTATAACCCGAACGGGTAGTAAGACGCGGTGCTAAATATTATTATTATTATTATTCATACAACCCAAGTTGTAAACCATTTTTAAAAAATGCCCTTACAAAAATACTACTGTACTTCAAGATCAAAAGGATCATTTTGTTACTATTTTTAGAATTATTCTGTAATTTATGGTATTTGTTCCAATGTTCTATATTTAAAACTTGTCGGATGAAACGTAAATATATCAACATGGAAAATCCTATCTTGACTTTCCGTGACGTCACAAGTAGGAAATGTCCGTAATATAATACACGAATACATGTTTGCTTCGTGTTTTAGTTTATTTGAAGTATTATATCTGCACGTGATCTACACATTCAACTCTACAACGAGGGTTTATAATGTATGAGTAGTCGTTATACATGACCTAGGCTCAGACAAGAGTCATTAAGGTATAACTTTAAGTCAAATTTTGTAAAAACCTAACCGCTATTGCATGACAGTAAAGAATAAGAGCAAAAATAATGTTGGGGGGTCTTTCCATAACTTGAATAAACTGTTGTGGACTTATAATGTGTGCATTATGCTGGTTGTACCTCAAGTCATACAGACACAATCCTCCTACAACTCCAGTGACCCCAGTGTGCCTCAGCCTCGCCATAATGGGTGCGTTGTGCTGGTTGTACCTCAAGTCATACAGACACAATCCTCCTACAACTCCAGTGACCCCAGTGTGCCTCAGCCTCGCTACAATGGGTGCGTTGTGCTGGTTGTACCTCAAGTCATACAGACACAATCCTCCTACAACTCCAGTGAACCCGAGTGTGCCTCAGCCTCGCTATAATGAGTGCATCGTGCGGGTTGTACCTCAAGTCATACAGACACAATTCTCCTACTAACTAAGAATAGGTTTCAGGGCGTGAGTAAAGGAGGTTTATAGCTAGCTAGTACCCCAATACCGAAACTGGTCGGTAGGGTACATGAGTGTGTACTCGTTTGGATCATAACTCTCGGTATGTATGTACAGAGGTAATAAAATTTGAGGCGACAATTATTTACAGCCGTCCACTATGAAATCAATCTAATAAAGGTAGACACAAATTTAAACAAAGGAGAAAAATATTATTGTAAATAACTTGATAACCTAGGAACTGTAACATATTTAGTAGGCAATTTAATGGCATCAGAAAAATGTCGAGGAACACCAATACAACCTATTTTCTTTGGTACCTCACGAATTTGATTATAACCTAAAATCTCACTCTCTAAATTTGTTAAAAAGGCAACTCCAGTGGACAGATATAAATTATATGGAACAATGATTATTATAACAGCAAGGCAAAATGAACGAATAATAAGTAGTTTTAGTAGATTTATATAGATGCCTGTGGCTTAAGCACGATTATGTGAAACGGGTTAGTATACATTGTTAAAGAAACATAATGGAAAGAGAACATCACATTTCACCAGGAAGCCTAATTGAAATAACACAAACTGTTACAGAAACAAAATGAAAAAATAAAAATCATGGTTTGTCAAAGAATAACAGTTCACTGAGCTATACTCACAGAAGTTGTTTATTTTAATTAATTATTCTGTCACTCCTGGATAAGCGTTAGTTTACCTCTTGAGTTTAATCTATACAATGCTAACGGACCCCCCCCCCCTTTTTAATGTTATTTTATATTTAGGGTTTTATCAATCTGGAGTAGCAGTAGCTGGGGATTTTGGAATCGGAAAACATGGTTTAGGGTAGTAATAATATAAAAACAACGAGGGAAATCTAGATTTTCTACTAAACCGAAAAATAATGTTTCCTATTAATTTAGGAAATGTTGATATAGCTTAGGAAACTTTGAGACCCTATTTCATCAAAATCGGACTAATATGTAGATGTCATTTTGGATTTTTGAAGTTTTTGATTTTCCTCATAGCGCTCAAACTAAATTTCAGGTCTGTAGGACTCAATTTTACGTTACATCCGCCATCTTCGATTTTTCTCGTAAATATGGCATGCTCCTTAGCATCCATACCAAATTTAAACTCTCTGGTATCGGTAAGCAGGAAAAAGAGCTCTGGAAGGACGTGTACAGACGCCGCATGTGTTTTATAAACGAGTATGTATGTGTTGGGTATACATAATGAAGAGGCACTTACAGACGACGTGCATGTGACTTGCCACCACCTCTGTGTGGAATGAAGGCGCATCTGCAGAAACCTCGCACCTATACTTCCCCGCCAGGTCCATCTGCACGTCTCTCAACACCACCTGGTGTGCGCTCGACAAACTAACCTGCAAAAAAATCAACACGTACATTAGGCTGCAAAACAATGAACAGTTTGATAAACTTACCGTCTAAACGAAACAGTGCAGTCAGTTTCCACACAATTTCTTGAGCTTTTTAATACATTTTAAATGTGCTAAACAAGAGGACTGGTTATTTAATACTGCTTTAGATTGCTTAGTAGAGTCAATTCACGTTAACTTGACTTTTTCTAACAGGTGAATAGTGATTACGAAATGTTTAATATATTCACCCGCCTTGCAAAGAAGTTATTTCAGTTTGGCAAGTGAATTAAATGTATTACATCATTTATTAAAATGAGTAAACATGATATCAAGTAGATTAATATACATTTATTAACTTTACATCTGTAAAATAAAGGTTCAAGCTACCGTGAACGATTTACATTAATATGATTATCATGTATGCTTGTGTGTTTCTAACTTTTTCAGAACATACAAATTTCAATCAAACCAGAAATTCAGATAAGCCTCGAAGATCATATTTTGATTTGCATCGTATGTAAGCTATCTACCTCAATGCTACGTGGCGCTTCTGGTACCAATCTTTATCACATATTCTGGAAACTAAAAAATTAACCTTAAAAGCAATGTGTCGACACTCTTATTAAAAATTTGTCACAAGCAAAAACATTTTATAAAGTTGGCAAATTTGAAAATAAAACTCTCCTCCGTCAATTGGCTAAAATGATGTCTTCGAAAAACATTTAAAACATGTTTTTACTATGTGAACTTCATTTTAGGGAAAATTGCATGTCTCCTCGGTTAGGTGTTTTATTTCAATAATTGTATTTTGGTTAAATTCCGAGAAATCTTTTTTTAAACAATTAGCATTTTTCTGTTGGTTTAATGTATTAAGGATAGCTGATTGCTCCATTTTAGTTTTATATAAACACTTTATAATTTATATCAGCGTTCATAAACTGTTTTATTGATCGAGCTGAGTGAGTTCTTGTTTAACTTGCCCTTTTAGCATTTCATATTTATGTATATTTTTCCCACGGTTGATTTAATGTTAAATGCCTAGACCAATTTTAACAGAATTTATTAGCAACATCCTTTGAGCTTAGACTGAACATAGTATGTGTATTTATTTTTTAATCCTAGATTCCCATTGCAATACTAACTTCTCTAACCACAGGAACAGCGGATATTCTTTATGGACATATTTAACTATTGAAACTAGTATTCATTTATTTTCTTCTTACTTGATCACAAAGGGAAAATACAAGGTGAAATTGTAGGAGACATTTTAATTTAAAATTCAAAGAGAAATTTCAAATTCCGTTACATTAAAATACTTTAACTTAAAATCATGAATGGACACCTAATTACAGGCCATTCCACTATTAGAGTGCAGTGCAGGACTTATGGAGCGCGCAGTTGCCACATTTTATCTGTTTGAGACAGATCGACAATTTTTATATTAGAAACTTATCAAGCTATACAAATTTTACAAAATGTGTGGAAATACATTTGAATTTTGGCTTATGTCAATAATTGTGTATTATTGTGTTTATTGTTGTTATTATTAAATAAAACCCGATTTAAATAGAAAGTGTACAAAATCGCCTGCGATGAGGAGGTTAGGGTTTTATCCATGGAATGTCGTACCTGGGAAGTCAGCTGACAAAGGGTGCCTACCGCACCACGGAAATTAGGCCGAGGTTCGCCATGGACAAGGAAGCTTTTAAGAAGAGGAGGTTACTGCTAACAAAAAAGTTTAGTTTGGAACTGAGGAAGAAACTGATGAAATACTACATTTGGAGCATCGCACAGTATGGAGCTGAAACTTTGACTCTTAGGAAGATGGGAATACTTGAGGAGCCTTGAAATGTGGTGCTAGAGAAGACTTGAGAAGATCAGGTGGACAGACAGGGTGACAAATGAAGAAGTGCTAACAAGAGTGGGTGGGAAGAGAACCATTTTGGATGTTATACTTCGGTACAAAGCAAACTGGATCGGGCACATCCTTAGAAGGAACTGTCTTCTGCACGACGTTATAGAAGGAAAGGTTGAGGGAAAGAGGAGCTTAGGAAGAAGGAGGATTCGAATATTGAATGGCTTGAAGGAAAGAAGAAAATTCTGGGAGTTGAAGGAGGCAGACGACAAGGTGCTTTGGCAGTCTGAGTTCACTGACAAAAGTAATGGATCTGTCTTAAGACAGAACACGTAATAATAGTGTCGAACTAAAGATGGTTCAGTTAAAACAAATTATTTTCCCCTTTATCCATGCAAATGTGCGTGCACTTTATTAAACAATTACCTAACTCATTCGTACTTTAGTAGATTGATTATGATATAGTAAGTCGCTAATAACCTTAGTTATACGTTCGATAACAATAACTACGATTGAATCAACAAACAAAATGTAGGCTTACAGCAAAATAGTGATTGAAAAACAACGCTAATATCTCAACTAGTGGACAGACTTCTTAGGTACGTTTCAAACAGCTGTATTTTATCTTTACAAGAGGACATTAGTTCACGTTTCCGACTGTTATCAGTTATCAGGGGGATTCATTGGTGCTAATATCAACAGAGCTATATATATATATTCATAAACTCGCGTTTCTCGTTGTGGGCTCCGCCCCCAAACCCCCAGTGAGTGTAAACTAATATAATTCCAGCATTGTTTTGAACGATGATTTATTTTTACAATTTTATGATTCTAGCTGTCCCATAAGTGTGTCAGAAAGTTTTAAAAAACGTGTGGAAAATGTGCATAATTTACCTAAAATCAAACAATATAGATCTGGTGCAATCAGTTTTTTTTATAGGTTTTACCGTTTAGTCACAAGAGGTCTCCAAATAAAAGTCCGCACAGACTTTAAATTTGCTCCGCCATTTCAATTTTTTTTCAGTGGTTATTTTTTTTTTTTTTAAGTTTTGGAATTTTCCCATCGGTTACAGGCTAGAAGCTATAAGTTTGCCAAATTTCAAGTTTCTTCTAACTCATCTGGAAGCGGGTAAACATTAATGTCAGTGCGTGAGTCAGCCATGTGGCTTTATACTCGTAGTATAGTGACACGCAATTTTACGTCCGACTCATGTGTTTAGGCTATCAGCAATTCATACTAGTTAAAATAAAAATATATGCCTGACGCATGAGGAAAGTTGCTAAAACTATGCCGGAACTATTAAAACAAAATCACTTGATAAAACCAACACCAGATATTTATTTTTATTGGTGTCTAATTTACGTGCCTTTTTTGATCACACGACCTACAAACTATTATAATATTCGACCATGCCAGGAATATAACTCAGAACCCTTGACTCAGTTGGCACACTCGCTACCTACTGTGGTAAGGTGTTGGGCTCATGCAAGTGAATTTGGGCAGGATTCGAACTCTGATCTGGTTACTAACGGTGACAAAGTATAATGAGAGTATAGAGCCTTACACCGATAGACCGCCACTGTGGGTAGATGGTTTCTTTACCCAAACGTATATTATGGTATGGTAAATGTTGTTGCACAATAAATATATTTTCAAATATTTAACATTTTCTCGGTAATCACAGCATATCCAGCCTATAATTATACAAACTATGAAATAAATTTCTTTCTGTATGAATGTAAATTTGACTAAACTTTGAGCATATAGCCAAAAATATCATAAATCGACTCTGCAACTTCAAAACGCCACCACACATAAATGTGTGATGCTATTGGTCCGCAGTTATTATTATTTATTTTTCAAAATAAATTTGAACTATTCTTACATCTCTTATAATACCCATATAATATCAAAATTAAAAATTATTTTAAAATACAACTTTTTCATATTTACTATACATATTTAGAGAAGTATAATAATTTAAAATCAACTCTTGTTAAAGTTATCCGTTGAAGACTTCGCAGGCGTTGTTGATGATAATTAATACATTCACTATATTATTGGCTTTCACACACATTTGGAACGAGGCATGACATGTTTGGAAACTCGTGAAAGTGAGACACAATGTTGTTATGTTCATATTTTGTTTTAAAAAAAAGTTGTTAAACAAATATTGATACTGGTGGTCTATATTGCTGTAACTATTCATTAGTGACTGTTATACAATATAGCATTATTATTATTATTATTGCATAGAAATAACTATGTTCATTTTTAAGCTACAAAATGGCAACTCCACTTGGTTTAAAAAGGGACAGCGCTAAGTGCCCTTTCACATGAGAGGTATTTTATCGCGTGATGTTTTTGTCGCGCGAGTTTTATCCGATCAGATATATTGGTTCAAATGTGAGCGTTCACACAGGGAGAGAAATAATCACGCGGTAAAATTCCCGCACCATCAGCGTAGAATCGGCGCACAAATTGAACATTGTGGAGGGGGATAGGAGGTTTTTTCCCCCTTTCTTCTGAAAGCAACGTCAACAAACAACAACATCATCGCGTGATCAAATACCTCTCGTGTGAAAGGGCACTAACGGGGAAAACAATGAGTCAGAAAGAGACGGTAAGTGTTCATGAGAGCTTGCACTGTGATCCAAGAGTGAAACGGCCCGTCCTTAGTAACATTTCTAAGTCATTAGACAATGCCTGGCTTATCGCTAAGAGTGATTGTGTCTATCAAAATTAATTTATTATTATTATTTGTATTATTATTAGCACCGCGTCTTACTACCCGTTCGGGTTATACGCACTTACGCTAATGTGTAATGTTAGGGTGATTGCGAGATGAAATGAAGGACCTACAGTTTAACGTGGAATCCGAACCACGGTGGAGGCCTGGCATTCCCAATTAATTAATTCATAAGAAGTGTACCCGTATTTGAATGTAGGGAAATGTGAAACCATTTAAGAAAACCCAGCTTCTCTAAGACACACATTACCAGGCTTCGAACCCCGATCTCTCCTCTATTGGTGGCCTAGTCTACCGTGCGAATGCCGCCTAAGACCATTATATACCGAGTTGTGTGATTAAATATTTATTTAATAAAAGACAAATAAAGCACATGATTTGTAACAATCATTTTTGTCTGAAAGGGTTTCCCAATATTTCATCGCCCTAGATCCCCTTATATTTTTGGGAAGCCCTGGACCGACATTTGAAGAAATGCACAGCCAATCAGCCAAACAAATATTAATAAACTTTAGTCATATAAAAAAGCAAAACATAAACTGTATTGCTACTTTAAATAAACCATACGGCTCACCACAGAATTTCTATCTCCCGTATCTAAAAATAGAGCCACTTACTTAATAATAAAGATTGTTGCAGAAACATTATGCATAAAAGAACATCACAATCCTCAAAATAGCTTAAGTAAATTAATATACACTGTTACAGTAACATATTGAGAAAAAGGATCATCCCTGTTCACCAAAGAGAATAGCAATCAAATCCCCATTCACGGACCCTGGTTAAAATATATATTTGCTTATAGCTCGGGAACTATTGGTTTGGTAAAAATATATTCAAAATGAAAGTGGTTTTTTAAATTTTGATGGCCCTACAATATTGCAATGTTAAGTTATTTAATATCTTAAAAAGTTACGGAGATATCCGCTTATCTAAAGTACCTTCTAAGTATTTTTTCCGAGAGAATATTGGGCAATTTAAAAAAAAAATGTTAAAAAAGTTCTGTATACAAATTTTATTCAAAATATTTAAAGCAAATTTTTGAGAAAGTTTTTTTTACCCTGAATTAAACTACCGTTATTATTAGAGAATTCCAAAAGTATATTTGTGGAACCCTTATGCAAACCCTAAAAGCTATACCAAATTTTAGCCCAATTGGTAAAATGGCTTAGGCTTTAAGTCGAGATATAGACAGATAGATGGCACAGCGAAAACCATTTTTTTTTCATGGGGTCATGAAACGTCGACATCCACAAAAATCTCGAATTCGATTATTTTGACGATAACAATACTTCCGATAGGTGACCTGGCGGTCTAGGGGAAAGGTGTCAGACTTCTATGCTGGCGGCCGGGGTTCAATCCTCGGTCCCGGCATAGGTTTATCTGATTACCAAACCCTTCCTTCACCTCTGACAAGACATCTTGTGAATGTGGGGAATGCCAGGCCTCCACCGTAGTTCGGATTCCACGTTAAACTGTAGGTCCTCCATTTCATCTCACAATCACCCTACCACTACACATTAGCGTAAGTGCGTATAACCCGAACGAATAGTAAGACGCGGTGCTAATAATAATAACAATACTTTCTCACTACTAGGAGTTGCAATAAAGTAATAAAGACTTACTTTTTAAATAACGCTACAAATATAACTTAATTTGTTATTTAAACTGTAAAGTTAAGTCTTGGTAACTAACATAATTGATCATTGGTGGTTCTAAATTTGATGATATGTGACTATTCCGGTACATCGTTGGTTTGGATTCTCTAGCCCCGTTCTCTCTCTATGCAACCAATTACTAAAGAACAAGTCTAGAGTCACACCCATCTGGTAGTTATATATCATAATTATATTCCTAGCATTGTAATTGGCGACAAAAGAAATAAGAGACGGGGTCCCGGACTAAAGAGTAAAACAGAGCTTCGAATACACATTCAGTGAAGAAACTAAACTAACTACTACCTCAATGACATTATTAGTATCAGAGTTCAGAAGTGGGGCAATTAAAACTAATGCAATTAGACACTCGTGTGCATTATCATCTTAGCTGATGCTTTAGTTTAGTTACCGTCGGAGTAGTATGGTTTGGGAGGGTGAAGTGTTGCAGCTTGAACTGTTGATGGGGAGTTATTTAGTCACTAATTAGCTTTGGAGAGGTGAGGGAGGGGGGGGGGGTGTTCGCTAACGAGACTCCTAATAAACAGTATACATTTTAGCCATGCTGGGGTGAATATCGCCATTACTAAAAACTGCAATAGTTCCTAGCTCTATCCATCCATCTAACTAACTTTATATATCGATATATAGTATAACAACCAATCGTGGCGCTAGTAGTATTAATTTAGTGACTGATCTGCTATATGTAGGATAGTTTGGGGGGTTTAAGCCTTCAATTACTGAATTTAGGCGGGGCACTTGTTTCGTGGTTTTCATTGAGGTGTGAAAGAGTAGTGCAAAGCAACCCCTGGCATGTATTATTATTATTATTATTATTATTATTATTATTATTATTAACACTGCGTCTTACTACCCGTTCGGGTTATACGCACTTATGCTAATGTGTAATGGTAGGGTGATTGTGAGATGAAACGGAGGACCTACAGTTTAACGTGGAATCCGAACCACGGTGGAGGCCTGGCATTCCCCACATTCACAAGATGTCTTGTCAGAGGTAAAGGAAGGGTTTGGTAATCAGATAAATCTGTGCCGGGACCGAGGATTGAACCCCGGCCGCCAGCACAGAAGTCTGACATCTTACCCCTATACCGTCAGGTCACCGACAACCTGGCATGTATTAATCACCTAGAAATTAAGTAAGTAAATTCATTAATGTCACTCATAGCTCAATATTGGGTGCACCTCATAAACTAAATATGGGTGAGTTTGTGCTAATGCTCCAGATCTTGACCACTCTACCTTTTCTTACCTGTGCTCTCCTGGCGTATGCAGGAATTAATTTCTGAGACGGGGACACCATTAAGGTGAATTACATTATCCCTAGATTAGAATGAAACGGCTTGGATTTGAAGAATAGTAAGAACCAAGCTAAATAAACCGAAAAATTAATTTTAAAAAATATCCCCAGATGATAGGATGATACGTGAGAATGACGATAGTGTAAAGCAGAGGAGACCTACAGTTTAACATGGGTTCCGAACCACGGTGGGTGCCTGGAATTCCACATATTCACAAAGCGTGAAAGCACACACTTTACTAGAGGTGAAGGAAAGGTTTGGTAATCAGATACATCTGTGCCGGAACCGGGATTTTAACCCCGACCCCTTAAAATAGAAGTATGACACCCTAACCCTAGACCGCCAGGTCCCCTCATAAACAAAATATTATTATTGTAATAATTGTCTATCGTTTAAATATGATTAAGATGCTGGCTAAAAATAAGAGAGGAGTTTTCTAACAGGCAACTACTGAGGGGAAAAAGAACATGATGATTTTATCCAACCGCTTCGGAGGTCGAATAGTTTGTGATATCACTCTTGCAATAGACTTAGTTGTGAATGTGGAGAATATCAGGTCTCCACCGTGGTTCGGATTCCATGTTAAACTGTAGGTTCTCCATTTCATCTCACAATCACCCTACCATTACATATTAGCGTAAGTGCGTATAACCCAAACGGGTAGTAAGACGTGGTGATGATAATAATAATAATAATAATAATAATAGACTGAGCTGCTAATTACTGGCAGATTGGAGTTTTAATCCCTGTCGGGTGTACTGTGGTTGGCTTTTCCTAAATGGTTGTATCACTTTCCCTCCGCGAAAATGCTGGTACTTTTTCTTTAAATTCCATATTACTCATCTCGAATACACTATTGTAACTAGTATATATGTTATTAGCTATATTCATAGTGGTTTAGTAAGGAGAATTATATTAATAATTATTCAAAGGAACGCCTAATAAACAATAACTAAAGGATCTAATTAAAAATGAAAAGGTAATAAGTGATATGAAATATAAGGTAAAAGTTAAAGACAACATGAAATTTAATCAGCAAAAAACATATTGAGTTTTTTTAAAAAAGAACCTTTAGGAAATTAAATGAAATACAGATAACAAGTCTGAATATAATATATGTTACATCATCTAGAAGAGAAGATAGATTGAACAACAGAATACTAGTAAGACTATTAATAATGAAAACTCTATAACGTTATAAATCCTATTAAAGAGTGTGAAATAGAGTAGAAAAAAGAACAATAGGGTTAACATACAGGAAACATATTAAAATGAGAACAAGAATACAATACAAATGAAAAATCACATATTCTAAGGTTACAGGTTAGATGATTAAAACATTATATAAAGAAAGATATATTAGGTATAGTAATGAATTAAAAATAATTAACATTTTAAGGTAATACTGTTGATAAATTCACAATTGTCGAAAGAAGAGTTAAAACTGTAACCAATAAAAGTGAACAGGGAATATTAAAGCAGACAGTTGTTTAATAGAGGTTAGAGACGTTAATTATACGAGTAAAACTTGGAATAAAGAACCGAAATGGTGTAGAATAGGAAATAATTGTTAAATAAAAAGTTGTTGAATATATAAACGTTCCTTAGCTGATATTTAGTTCCACTCCTTAAGCCTTGAACGCCAAAAGGCAGGTTGACTTGACTACATGCTTCAACGTACAAACGTCATCTTCATGTCTCTAAATTTAAAAAAATAAAATTATAGCAATCAACTGAACACTTACTGTATGTGTGAGAAATTAATTTTAAATAGTTTCTTATGAATGCAGCGTTTATTACAACTCTGCAGAAGGCAATTAAATAAATGTAGCTAGGGAAACAAGAAAAAACAAACTATACCAAATATGTTGCAAACTTTTTCATATCCGTGTTTTGGGTTTGTTAGTGTAGGTAAAGTAGCTACAGTTTTTAAGTATAACTGCTCATATTACTAAGAACGTTCGTCATAGCCGCTCATATTACTAAGAACGTTCGTCATAGCCGCTCATATTACTAAGAACGTTCGTCATAGCCGCTCATATTACTAAGAACGTTCGTCATAGCCGCTCATATTACTAAGAACGTTCGTCATAGCCACTCATATTACTAAGAACGTTCGTCATAGCCGCTCATATTACTAAGAACGTTCGTCATAGCAGTCCCAACTCAGCTCCCGGCTCACGCGAGTTATGAAAGTAAAAGGGAAAAGAAAAGACCAAGCAAGATAATCCAAAAATGTGTGCCGTGCATTCGTATTTGAATGATCACTCGAAGTTTTCCGCGGTGACGGTGGGGGACAAAGTGACAAAGTTTCTTGTTAATAACTATAATATGTGCCTATTAGGGCAGAATGAAGATTTGTGCGCAATGCTTAGCTTTGAAGTTATTCCAAAATGGTCAAAAACGGCCATTACAATTCAGTTTTTTTCCAAATTCATTTAATATTTCAACAATGTTCAGTATTAGGAATGTCTATTAACTCTCTATCTACATTAATGTTTAATCATTTAATGATCCACGTGCAATAGTGTTCGTGTACATTTACAATTTCCAGTCGACTGTATCACAGATTTGATGAGTATATGATGCACGCTCTTAAGGGAGATTTCTAAAATTAGCACTTTAAAAATATCAGGTATTGAAGATAGCTGCTTGGGGCAGTGTGTGTTTTCACTAATTAAAAATATAAGTGATGCAATCTAATTGAATACCTAATTGCTTTCGTTTGACCTATGCATTATTGCAACGTAACAATTTAAAACAAATTAAATTTAACTAATAGTGCAAAAGCCACTTTTAAATAGGTACTGTATATTCACACATGCTGTAAATTATTTAAGGTAAAGTATTAGTAGTTTTTATGTATAAACGAATTCATATTACGATGAAAATGTTTTAAAATAATTGTCTTAAAAAGAAAAAGATTACATCAATTTTAATACTAGAACAGTGAGAAATAAACTATTCTGGACAATATATTGTTATTTTTGGGCGCATGTTGTCTATTAATTATTATTGTTTGAACTACATCCAATAAATGAAATTTAGTCTCATTCGTTAAGGTCATATTGGAAAATCTATTTTCTCCAGGTTTTTACATTTCTGCGTTCTTATTCATAATACACCGAAATATGATATAGGATAACTATTATTGAGTACAAAATTTGAACAAAAATTAGACCATTAGTTCAGGATCTAAAGAAGTGAGAATATAAACGCATTACATAAAAAAAAGTAGACGGACAGAAACATCAAACAGACAAAATTGACACAAACACACGAACATAAATACAGTAGGAATTTAAAAAAAGTAGAATCTTGAGTATACTCGTCTAATTTTTACAATAGGGTCCAACGCGCTACACTCATAGTAGACTAGACTGTTGATGACGATAAGATCGAGGTTCGAATCTCGGTCGGGTGTACTGGGTGTGGTTTTTCCTAAATGTGTTTTCATTCTCGCTCCACACAAATGTGGTTACACTGGCCATAAATATTACCTCCCTAATCCCCAATACTATTAGCGTAATTAGTACATGAGCGTATAACCTTAACGGGTGCCAAAAACAATATTACAAAACTTTCCTTATACTTTGTCCAAAGTTTGATATTACCATAATTTGACCCATGTGAACATTGTTTATAGTGAGCTTACTGAAGAGATGGCATAAATATTACAGCAACTATAGATTAATTTATAATCTTAGTTACAATGACCATACATATATTTACTTTGCCAAGCTGAAATGGCTATAACTAAATTGAAGGTAGACACGTCATTCCCTCAATCTTCTACATAATATATTACAAACTTCCTCTCAGAAGTACTGAGCGACCAATTTTTATTTACTTACAAATTAACAACTGAATACACGTGCTAAAATTCCATTTCACCGTTATAAGTATTCCAATTCACAAACATGAATTTTATTCCCGTTGGTTCTCAGTTGCGCCATCACTGGCTTAAGCCCCGTAGGAAGGGTGCATTCAAATATTCACTTAAAATATAATATCTAGGAAAATCTAGCTTCGAAGCATTAGATTTTCCTAGATATTATATTTTAAGTGAATATTTGAATGCACCCTTACGTGTGAATATATATAAAACGTGTATATATAAGTGCGTGTGTGTCTGCGTGTGTGCGTAACATGTAGCCTATATATACTTATACATATAAATGGTATTTTTGGTTGGAACAACCTTTCAAATTTTACTGTAAAAATAAGTTTATTAAAAAATAAATTATGAAATATACTCGTACACACACGTTCACCAAACAACTTAGCATTATAAATACATATTTATACATATTTTTACTAATCAAATAAATGTTATAATAAAATTAAATAATAACCTTTTTGAAAAAAAAACATTTAACTATTTCACTTCGGCTCTCTAAGGTTACTCTTTAATTTTCATTCAGGACATTGTGAGGGTTACATTTTCAGTGAGCGCGGGCCACATTTGTCTCGTGGGCTGCCGGTTGAAACACACTACTTGGGCATCGCTACAAGTAATTTCTCGTTTCCTTCAACATATACCCACTTTATTGATATGATCATGCATACACATTTTTTTTGAAACCAATGTTTATATTTCATAAAGAACAGACACATGTGCTCGAGGAAACTAGCTCTTCATGGCCATATATAACAGGATAACATGGGGATGTGACACGCTACTACGAGAAATGTTCCGTTACTAATGAGAGAGTCAAAGCTGGGACACATGTTTCGTATCATACCATATCCTCGCTCGCATTTGTTTTAGTCTAAAAAAGGATGTTGTGAGACCACCCAACGTGACTCGACTGTGTACCTACTTAAAAAAAATTGTTTTTCAACATAAGTTATTACCTGCTTCGGTGGCCGCGTGGTCTAACACGCTACTCTCTCGCAGTAAACTAGACTGCCGATGACGGTAGATAAAGGTTTGAATCTCGGTCGGGTGTACTGAGGGTAGTTTTACAATTTGGTTTTACATTCCCCCTCCACGCAAATTTGGGTACACTTCCTCTAATTATAATTTTCCGTATCCTAAAATCCTTTGCGTAATTAGTACATAAGCGTATAGTACGAACGGGTAGTAAGACGTGGTGCTAGAAAAAAAAAGTTATTAACATTCTATAGTATGAGCCAGCAAGCGAGCTATACCTACCGAGCGGCCGCCGCCGTTAACGATGATAGTGCCAACATTTGCGGATAGAGGGTGTCATGGGGTCAGCTCAACGAACCCTCCAACTGTTAATCTCAGTTGGTTAAACCGGAGCTGCTACTTCTTTATTAAAGTAGCTCCTCATTGGTCCTCACGAGGTTGATCCCGTTCCAGACACACTGCTTCACGGATACATTTTTGAAGCGCTGGGGATCGAACCCAGGACGTTTGAGTCTGTAGCCTGGCACTCTGATCAATAGAACACACAGGTGGTCCTATAGCTATCAACTGCGATCAAACATATGCACTTGTTGAAAGGTTAGTGTTTTTTTAACCTTTTCTTTATCCGCCAGGCTCGTCTAAGTGGGTTGTTACGATAATGAGCGGATATGGGTTCTAAATCATTCCAGGTGTTTTTTTACTAAATGGTTTTCCACTCTTCCACCCCTTAAATGTAGGTACTTCCATTTAAATGATGACCTCTAATAAAGGACTACACATCTTCCATCAGATTCTTAAATGATATGTAAAATTGAAGGCCAGACGTGACCATTCAATGCATTGGTCAGTATTGTCATTTGACAAAATGTTATTGGTACTTAGGTCTAATACGGTTGACTTAAGGGGACTGGATTGACCTTTATAAACCATCAACTATTAATAGTAGGTATTTCATTTCCTTGACATTTTCTAATAAAAACTTTTTTTAACTGTGTCATTTTTTTCGTAACATCTCTTTGTTCTATATTTCCCTTATAACAAATATATTGATAGCGATATTTATATTTTGGCACTGCGTATCACTACAAATTAGGATTCTCAACTTGTAATCTAACTAATCGAGTAGGGATGAAAAATGAAGAATCTAGAGAAAATGTACTCGCATTTGTATAGAATATAGAGGAAGAGTGGGGAGCCAATAAGGAAATACAACCTTTAGAACACTTGGCTTGAAATCAAACGCTGGCCTCTCCATCACCGGTAAATCCAACTCTGACCTCCCCGTCACAGGTAAATCGAACCCTGGCCTCTCCGTCACCGGTAAATCCAACTCTGACCTCCCCGTCACAGGTAAATTGAACCCTGACCTCTCTGTAATCGGTAAATCCAACTCTGACCTCCCCGTCACAGGTAAATCGAACCCTGGCCTCCCCGTCACAGGTAAATTGAACCCTGACCTCTCTGTAACCTGTAAATCCAACTCGGACCTCCCCGTCACCGGTAAATTGAACCCTGACCTCCCCGTCATCGGTAAATCCAATCCTGACCTCCCCCTCATCAGTAAATCAAAAGCTGACCTCCCAGTCACCGGTAAATCGAACCCTGACCTCCCCGTCATCGGTAAATCGAACCCTGACCTCTCCGTCACCGGTAAATCGAACCCTGACCTCTCTGTCACCGGTAAATTGAACTCTGACCTCCCCGTTACCGGTAAATCGAACCCTGGCCTCCCTGTCAGCGGTTAATCTAACCCTGACCTCCCGTCACTGTTAAATCGAATCCTGACCTCCCAGTCACCGATAAATCGAACCTTGACCTCCCCTTCACCGGTAAATCGAACCCTGACTTCCCCGTCACCGGTAAATCAAACCCTGACCTCTCCTTCACCGATAAATCGAACCCTGACCTCCCCTTCACCGGTAAATTGAACCCTGACTTCCTCGTCACCGGTAAATCAAACCCTGACCTCTCCGTCACCGGTAAATTGAACCCTGACCTCCCGTCACCGGTAAATCAAACCCTGACCTCTACCGTCATCGGTAAATTGAACCCTGACCTCTCGTCACTGGTAAATCAAACCCTGACCTCTACCGTCACCGGTAAATTGAACCCTGACCTTCCCGTCACCGGTTAATTAAACTCTGACCTCCCCGTCACCAGTAAATCGAACCCTGATCTCTACCGTCACCGGTAAATTGAACCCTGACCTTCCCGTCACCGGTTAATCAAACTCTGACCTCCCCGTCGCCAGTAAATCAAACCCTGACCTCCCGTCACCGGTAAATCAAACCCTGACCTCTACCGGTACCGGTAAATTGAACCCTGACCTTCCCGTCACCGGTTAGTTAAACTCTGACCTCCCCGTCACCAGTAAATCGAACCATGACCTCCCCGTCACCGGTAAATTGAAATAGACGAGCTTTGTGCTTAATTCGTGCACCAAGCGATGCTTATTTTTCCTTTGGGATGGTTTTATAATATAGCTTAATTTAAATGAAATTTAATCTTCTATTAGTCTTATACGAGTACAATATTATGTAGCTAAAAGAGATGCTTGAACTGCAATTAACTGGCTTTTTATCTTAAAAATAAAAACTGAACCTTTCATTCGACTAAACAAAATTTCATTAATCAAATATCACGTCCTTTTAATAGAGTCATCAAAGGGAAGTACCTTCCCTCCACCCCCCTTTTTTTTGTGAGATACTTTTTTTTTGTTCCCCTCTTTCAAATCAGAAGAAAGAAATTCTATTGCTTAACCATATTCCTCGTCCTCTATCTGGGATACGAGATGAATCCCAACATTGTGTGGAGTTGAAAGTAATTTACTTTTGTGTCCTAGGATTAAATTCCCCCCCAGGGATCAAGCCCGCTTTCTTCTTCTTATTCTTCGCATACGTCTTTCCCCTAAATGGAGTCCATCAATTATTAGAGGACCTCATCACGACTGTAATATTAGACTGCTAAAACTGATATCCTTACCGCAGACTGCAGCGCGGCTTTCTAAATGTAGAACTCAAGGTGGGATGAAAGGGGACGCGAGAAAAGGCCAGTGTTTTTGCAGTTTATATGGCAGACATTTTTTTTTTTTTTTCGAAATAAATAAAATATTGCTTCAGTAGAGAGTTGATTTTCTTCACATTGTGATGTAAACATTTTTTAATATCTATTATGAGTATAGCGGCATTAGATGAAAACTTTTTTAATGAGAAAAAGTCATTAAATTCAAGGACAGCCTTGACAGATATTCAAGAAATTTTGAGGTCACCATGTGAAGAAAATTAAACTTTACCTTTCTACAGAATAAATATTTGATTTATTTGAACCAAAAACAATGTTTTGATATAAATACTGCAAACATATTGTCTTTAAATCGTGTTCCTTAGACTCTCACTTTCACTGTTTAGTTTTAAGTTGCAACGCTTAGTAATCTCAGTTCTTGAAAATGTGTCATGGACATTGCATAATTTTTTCACATATTTTTTTCTTAATTTAAAATATTTATGATCAAATGCAATAATTATTATGACAAATATTCGAGAAAGGATGAGATCACAATATGCATAAAATTAAATTAAACAGATTTATTGAATTAATATTTTATTAAATGTTTATGGTCAAATGCAATAATTATTATGACAAATATTCGATAATGGTTGAGATCACACTATGCATAAAATTAAATTAAACAGATTTATTGAATTAATATTTTATTAAATATTTATGATTAAATGCAATAATTATTATGACAAATATTTGAGAACTTTTGAGATCACAATAAGCATAAAATAAGTAGGGGCAAAGTACAACTTCTGTGACACAGACAATAGACTAATTAACGAACAATGGAGGTCGTTAATAGACTAGTGAGAGGGGT
>CABFVX010006247.1:0-10862 GCA_902151425.1 Timema shepardi
TTTTTGTGAAATGATATCTGTTCTTTGGTGTTCTCCTTACTGTGCCACGTAGGATGTTTGGGTTGCTCACAGTATGTCATTATGTATACAGTATGATTTAAATTTTCTGAACTGGTTGATTATATTTTAAAAATACTTAAAAATTAGCTTAGCTTTAAAACAGATTCAGAAACCAATCTTGTGGTGGTTGATTCATCAGTAATCTCTACAAAGGATGCCCCGATTTCACTAACGACGATTATTTTTCGCCCATGTCGATAATTAAGCCTGAGTCCCTTTACTTATCAGGCAGACGAGCTACCGATACATTTATTGTTTAATTATTAGTTATATTAGGACTCAGGAGATATAGGGAGATGTAATGACACTTTATCTACAAACTATTCCATTTAAATATAGACCTAGTAGTTAAAAATAAAACTTGGACCCAGGAATCGAAACCTATCCATGTCATTTTTAAATTACTTTATATATAAATTAATACCTAGGAGTGGTAGAAAATATGTACTAATTATTAAGATAATCACTAAAAATTGGTTACCTCTGCGGTATAGTGGTCATATTTCATGGCTACAGTTACAGAAGTCCTGGGTTCTATCCGTGGTCCTTCAAAAATGTATCTGTGAGGAAGTGAGTCTGAAAGGAAGTCAAACTCAGCCTCGTGAGGATAAATGAGAAGGTACTTGAATAACGAAGTAGCAGCTCAAATTTAGAAAACTGAGATTAATGGGAGGAAATAATGTTAATATCTTGCTATGAGAGTGAGTCACTGCACAAAATATATGAATTTGTTTGAGGCCCACTGTAAAATATATTAGTAAAAATGTATGTTTTGGTCTACATGAGAGTGAAATATTTTATTTAAAAAAAACTAATACATTCAGCATGTCTTTCAATGTTTAAAATGTATAAGTCGGTGTTGAAGAAATATGAAGGGGTGGGGGATATATATCCAACACTAATATACTGCGTAACTAAATTGTGTGCTAAAAAAAACATTAATTTGTTAAGCAAGTATAAGTAAAACTTCAAATAAAAATAAAAATCTACAAATTTTTAATTTTTAAATGGAACTCCAATATGGTTATTTAATAAATTCGAGGTAAAAAGAAAATTAAAATTTGAGTGACGTAGAGGTGAATCCAGATAACCAAATAAATCTTAAAATTTAAAATATCTCAAAGTGAGCCAAATAAATGGGGGAAATTAAAATTTACAAAACTAGTAGAAATTACTACTTTTCATTATCATAGAAAACTGAAATTGGGCGGTCAAATATCACACCAAAAATCTATAAAAGTCTGCAAATTTTAAATTAGGACTTCAAGCAATAGATGGACTATACATTCTTTTAACTAGTGTAGAAAATTAGAATTTTTCAGGGAGGTAAATGTGCAAACTTGAAAACCAAATAAGCTTTAATATTTCACATTTCTAAGTGTGAGCTGGATAAATGAGTGGGAGGGGGCTGTTTGAATATTACAAAACTAATAACTTAAAAGAAACCACTTCTCTGAGTGGTATAAAACCCTAATTCTGTGATCTGATATAGAGCTCATTCAAAATATTGATAGAGTTCTGAATTTTTTTTAATTTGAAAGTGTGACTCAAAAAAGTAAAAGAAGAGGGGATTAATTAATAAGTTAATAAATAAAAAATAGCTAAGGTAGAAAATTTAAACTGTCTGTATTGAAGAGAGATTACTTCAAATCACAAAAAAAAAATGATATTTATAAAAGGAGACTGTTAAAATTGGGTTAGAAAAAATAACAAACTACTTCTTGCAGTGGTGGAAGATTTCTATTTGTTAGGAGGATAGAAGAACTACCTCAAATAGGTATAAAAGTCAAAAAATTCTTAAAGTTTTTAATGAAGGAACGGAAAATGGGGAATAGAAGAACCTAAAATGTGTATAGCTAATATATAACACTATTTTAGATGGTCTGCAATTTAAATTTGGCACATACAAATCCATAAAGTATGAACAAAAAAATTTTAAAATCTTAAAATGGTAATGTGGGATCTGAATGGGGGTAGTAACTTGACACATCTCCAAAACCATTTGTAAATCTACTTTTCGGCATTGGGGGTGGGGGGAGGATATATAAGTTGGTAAATGGTAAAAGGACCACCCCTATATAACAATAAAATCTGGAGAGTTTGTAATTAAAAAATCAGGTGCTGGGAAAGGGAGAGAACCTCAATATTCCTAAACATATAGATAAAATCCTCCTCGACATGGTGGAAAACTTAAACTTTGTATAGGTAGAAATCCAAAAATTAACTAATACAATCCTCAGTCCCGGCAAAGATTTATCTGATTGCCAAACCCTTCCTTCACCACTGACAAGACATCTTGTGAATGTGAGGAGTGCCAGGCCTCCACCGTGGTTCGGATTCCACGTTAAACTGTAGGTCCTCCATTCCATCTCACAATCACCCTACCATTACACAATTAGTGTATGTATAACCCGAACGGGTAGTAAGACGCGGTGCTAATAATAATTGCTAATAATAATAATAATAAATAATACAAAAATTAAAGTGCATAATAAAGGTGATTCATTAGTATTGCGAATACATAGCTAAAAACTCGAACCAAAATTAGCTTTTATCTTATTTAGCAGCGACATAATAATTAAAACAAACAAATCCTGGCAGCATTGTTTGGGGTCTGTGATTCTCTTTGAGACATGAAGTTCAGAATTTAATATGTTTTTGTAACAAAGTATATAATTTAAATTATGCTCGTTTGTGAAATGTGATTCTCTGTATTCTATGTTCATTATTCTTAGGTAAAGGTTGCGTTGCCAATGGTTTGTGTTCGTTTATACACTCAGTTTGTGTACTAAAGTATGTTTCAAAGATTTGGTTTATTTTAATTTACTAGCTGCCATGGCTAGTTTGTGACTGCCATAGTTAGTTCAGGGTTGGAGAGGGAAAAACTATTAAAATGATGGCAGCCTTATGTTTAACGCCCTAATTTGATGTATTTAGATGCGGTTTACCCGTGCGAATAACGGGTCAAACCACTAGTACAAAATATATGCATTATTTAGTTTGAATCATGTATTAAAAAGACATATAAATTTATTAAATATATTCAATAATTTAGTAGCATGTCTTTTGACTCCACTGTCATGGGTGTGGATACAGAATTAAAACACACACTATATTTAATGGGCATTTTAATCTCGCGGTGAGCTTTCCTGGCTAATAGTCTAAAGGTCCCGGGTTCAAATCCCAGTGGTAGCATTAATATTTTTACAGTAAGGGTCTTGTTAATTAGGCTTAAGCTAGGTTTAATAACTCTAACGCTACTACATAATCATCATCATATCATCTCTTAGGGCCGAAGGGACTGAACCTACAGAGTGTCCCATATTCATAAGACGGTTATATATCCTATACTTCCAGTAGAAGACCAGGGATGTCTAGCCGACAAAACCTGCTGGCATACGCTAAAAAATTGATTAAGAAATATTTAAATTATTTAAGTTTTGATAGTATTGCGTTAAGTTATTAATAAAAAAAATATTATTGAAACAATACATAGCAAATTAAAATTCATATTTTTTTTAAGTAGAACTGGAAATTCTTTATAGCTAGCTACCATACAATAATATTCGTTAATTTAAAAATGCCATATAGACACTGGAATTGAACCTGATACCCTTGGCTTAGTGCGTCAAGGATCTACGCCTTGATATCCAGGATTCAGCCTGTGTTCAGCGCATTTATGTGCTAAGCCAATCTACCTGGCTCTAATATCGTATCTAGGTGTTATTTTTCAAATTACTTATAATACTTTAAAACGGCTACATCCATAGCTTAAATATTATTTTAATATTCCATTCCTCGATATGTATGTACCAATAAACTTTCTTTCATAGCTCGAATGTGGGGAATGTCGGGCCTCCACCGTGGTTCGGATTCCAAGTTTAACTGTAGGTCCTCCATTTCATCTCACAATCACCCTACCATTACACATAAGCGTAAGTGCGTATAACCTGAACGGGTAGTAAGACGCGGTGCTAATAATAATAATAATAATAATAATAATAATAATAATAATAATAATAATCCATAGCTCACAACGAGGTTTAACTGTCGTTCTGATTGATTTGACATTGAATCCCAGGTTTAAAAAATATCAGATTGGATATTCATTAAAGTACAATGATGACGTGATATTATTCGAGAAAAATCTATTCAAGGATTCCATTTTTATAGAGTTATTAAAGGATTACAATGAAGAATAAGTATTTTGATTACATTAGAAGTATTTTTTTTTTATTTCATATTTCTGAGATTTCTTTAGGAGGGTTTTCTGAGTGTGCTGAGGTGAATTTTTCTAAATTATTTGATATTATCCTAATCTACAGATATCTGTACACTTATCTAAAATTCTTTCCTACTCACCTTAACCTATAAGTGTAAATATGGGGCTTTCCTTGGCAAAAATTAAGTCGTGGAGAATAAAAATAAATAACTACTGAGAATATATTCTGAATTTACCCTGAAAGGTAACAACAAGCGATCTTACTTTGAATGATTACACTATTGCCCTATATTTCTAGGCCATAATAAAACCAACCGAGGTAAGCTTACTTCTTTAAGAGCAATGGAGGATTAAAGGAAAATTGTTAGCGTATTTATTTTATTGTTGGTTTATATTATAATTGAAATTCTACTACGATATATATCTAAATTATACAGTTTTATTTCAATTGGTGACAAATTATTTATATTGAGTTGAATAAATTTGTAATTTGTCTTTTAACTTTTTATATCTTGCTTGTATGTAATATTACTTAATATATAATGTGAGAGTAAAAATAAAAACAACTAATTATGTGTTATAAACAATGTTATTTAAGGAAATGCAGCAGCAATAAATAGGTTTGTGAAGGGGAAACATCTTGTAAATGTATCTTCCATCTATACCGATTGATATATTTATAGCTCTTTTATCCTAAATTAAAGTCAATTTTCTCTATTAGTTAATGTAAAGTTGTTATTCCATAAAATGTTATTTCACCAAAAGATACAAATAAAAACAATAATTGAGAAAGTAATGATTTGGACTCTTCAACACTTCAAAGTAGGTGCTTGGGAAAAGGCCATATCATTTTTGCTATAGCAATAAGAGTCCTTGGTATCACTTTATCACCACCCTTAACTGTAGCTCCTTCTGTCATCCCTTGTTAGTGTCCGAGAACAAAGAAAGACTCAAATGTCTTTCCCCAAAATGGCGATCCCGTGCTAAGCTTGGTTCATGTTCAAAAAATTAAAGAATAAGACTAGTACTTGAGAGGTGCACAATTATCTCGTTAAACTTGTTTACAATTTAAATTACGAAAGTAATTACAACACGAATTAAAATACATTAATTTTAGCCCAATAAAGTTAAATCCTTTTAATTAAATTTGATAAAATTAATGGACCATATTATAAAGCTCAAAAAATAAATATAAAATTATTTGTATGTATTCAAGGAATTTAATGTGCAACTAATGAATCTACTGATTATATCATCACACTACTTATGAACTAACTTAAATCTAGAACAGACACAACATCCAGTCCCCGGCAGTTAATTCATCACTATGAAAGGGTAAACCCACATTTCACAAATGAAAAAAGTTTCTCGTCATACCAAGATTCAAGCTCAGGACCTTAAGCTTAGTAGACAGATACTCCACTGACTGAGATAACGTGTCGGTGGCTGTGATTATAATGGCATATCTTTTATCTTAAAGTGGAATAGTAGTATTATTTTACCAAAGGATTCATTTTGGTCACACAATATATGTGTTATATTTCTAGTTTGGATGTATGTGGGAATTTTATGATTCATCTAACAGTTATCAAACCAAAATTAGTTAAAACTGAGGGAATATATTAACCAAAAGTATAGCTCAATCGACTCCAAAATGAATTAAATACATTTTAGAAACTGAAAGAGAGATTATATTTTTAAGTGATTGACAAAAGAATTGTCAAATTTAAAAATTATGTATGTCTTTGAATGATTGGTCATAAACAAAAAGTTTAACTAAACTTTTAGACGTAAAATAGCCCAATGACTATGAAACAAATGAAGAAAAAAATGATAGGTAGTTTTATAACAACTAAACCTGAGTGTCGGTGATGAATTTCAATAGTTTTCTATTTTGATAAAAGTTGTAGCTAATACAAAAAAAATCCCTTCAACCCGCAACCTGTAGAATGTTTCGTTTATGTACAGTATATACCAACGGAAGATGTATTGGGCAAATTTCTTGTCATTTTATTACATCAAGCCTACGTTCAGTCTAATCAAAACTCGATAGGCCTGTACAAAATCAGATTAATCTTTCATAAAATATAAAGTTGTATTTTAACCTTAACTCTTAATTAAATTATTTAAAACTTAACCAATAGATAAAGTGTAAAGGTGACTTGAGAAAGGTAAGTGTTTTTGCAGTTTTTATAGCAAAATTTGTTTTGGCCAAAATGAATAAAATATTTATCCAGTACACACATATAGTTTAATTTTCTTCACATAGTGTTGTTTATCTGTCATGAGAATATTGTCAATAGATAACAATCTTTTTAAATGAAGAGAAAAAGCTTTTATTAAATTCCAGGACACCCTTGACAGATATTCAACTGTTGAGGCCACTATGGAGAAAACTTAAACTCTATTTGTGTAATGTATTTATTTTGACCAAAAAATGTTTTTATATATAAGCTGTAAAAACACATACTTTTTTTCTCCCGTCTCCTACATCCCCGCCTTAAATATGACTAAATTAGTATCTACACAATAATTTTCCATGATTTTAACAAATGTAAACGTTCACCTAATAAAACTCATGAAAAGTAAAAATGCAATTACTTTTAATAGTTTACTGGTATAGTTCGATTTAATATGAGCTATTGACTAATTTTATACAATGTTTCCTGCTCCAAAGTAATCATATTACTGGCATAGTTGTGTTCCGTTTCTACATTTCGCAATTGCATGTAAAGGTGGATGACGACAACAGGAAAATGTTTCTTTCAGTCAATCGTTTACAACCATACAAATTTGTATTATAAATACTTACAAATTTGGAGGGGAAAGACACAATGGCTGTATATAATCTAATCAGCAGCCACAGTTTGAATTATTAAAGTTCTATTTTTGGTTAAAATCTTTGTTGGTGATTAAAGCTTTTGAGTTGTGCCTCTCCCCTTAGTCTTCTGACACTGGTCATAACAGGAAACTGCCCTCTCTTCCCAACGAGGTGTTAGGTTTCCAGACCTTAGGAGGAGTTCCAAAGAAACAAGTGTCAGTTGCCATGACGACCAGGTTCATTACTAGGTGACGCGCATGAAACCTTTGCTTTTCTTCCCCGTCTTGGTTTCTTGGGATATTTATTACCGGGGACCTTGTTAATGATGTTATTCTTTCCTCCAGACCAGATGAAGTTTTCTTAGAGTAGGAGGGGAAATAATAAAGTATTTGTTTCTTCTTTTCTTGTTTTTGTTGTTCTTTAGTCACACACACACAAACAAATGTGATAAAAGAACAGGTTTTTAAAGTAATATTTATAATCCCAAATGGAGTTTGTGCCTCTTACTGTAAGCTAATAATTTTGTAAATAAATATAAATTTAAATAAATATAATAATTTGTTGACTAAGAAATATTTAAAAAAATAGTACTTCAAAAGAAATGTACTAATTTGTATATGACACTGATAAAAGTTGAAAAATACGTAGAAATTAATAAAAGTTGAAATTGATAATTTGTTACACCCGTATTTTATATTTACTGGAGGAATGCCAGGCCTCCATTGTGGTTCAGATCCCACGTTAAACTGTAGGTCATACATTTTATCTCAAAATCACCCTACCATTACATATTAGCATAAGTGCGTATAAACCAAATGTGTAGTAAGACGTGGTGCTAATAATAATAATAATAATAATAATATATTTACTGACTAATAGCAGAAATATCATCACTTTTTTCATCATAAATAATATTATATATAGTAACATCATCGCTTAATGTGTCCGACCGCTTAAAAAGATAATATAATATTCACACTTACTAATTAGACCTACTACTCAATATAGAAGAAAATGGTAAAACCAATATTTTGTTTTTAATGCTTTTTAATCTACACGTCTTACAAATTTAGTTAAATAAATTACATATCTACACAAGATATAGCTAATAATTATAAAATTGAGACCCACGATTTTGAAACAAATTTTACAAATATATGAACCGAAAGAGTCCTCCTTCTGTAACCTCTGCAGCCTTCCTGCCACTCATCACCAAGTTTGAATTTGAATCAATTATAAGCTGGTATTTTCAAATCTTCGAGAATATTATCGAACCTTTCTAATCTCTATCTCTTTCCCTAACTGTTGTTCTGGTGACCCTTGTGACTATTGGCAAGGAAGGTAGGCTATATTGTGGACTTTCTTTGGCTATCTTAGCTATTAACAAAATTCCCAAACAAAAATTGACTTCTCAAATTGATATTTTTTCCCCTATAAATGTCTTATTGCCCCTTCGTTATGAGCACATTACATTAACTCATCTGTAATGAGAAGGCAAAATGAGCAGATACCAGAATTCTCCAAGCGTGGTGATGACAAATTACTAAGTAAAAAATTAGCTACACGTTTTACAATCATTTGGTAATGAGCCCTGATTTCTAAAGTCAAAATTAGCGTGTTTTTTTTTGCTAAATAAAATATGTAAAGATCCATTATTATTAATAGATTTAGATGGACTGCCTATGATAGGAATATCGGGGTTTGAATCCCTTTCAGATATACTGAAGGTGGTGTTTCCTTAATGGATTTCCACTTTTCCTCCACACAAATTCAGGTACACAT
Organism: Timema shepardi; assembly: GCA_902151425.1. Lineage (NCBI taxonomy): Eukaryota > Metazoa > Arthropoda > Insecta > Phasmatodea > Timematidae > Timema > Timema shepardi. Next base: position 8,886 of record CABFVX010006247.1, read on the forward strand.
AATCTAAATTCAACCTTCCCCATCTTTTTCGCATTATAATAACTAGTACATAAGCGTATAACCAGTATAGCTAGTAAGAAGCGATGCTAAGAAAATATTGGACTTAATGAGCTGACTGATTATATCAGAACATGATTTACAAACTAGCTTGTTTTTAAATGAACAAAAATCTATTCACCCAGATACTAATGCATGGCTGTGAAATGAGATATCACAATTACACCAATGATAGCTATGTTTTTGATCTCTTGGGGATAGAATATAAGACCCTTAAGTTTGATGTAGACACTCTACTGACTGAGTCAAAGTTTCGAGACCTTTATCTATTAAAAGTAAACTGTTATGTGTGTCATACGAAATAATTTTAAAAATAACAGCTCGGTGCTACTTAAAGAGGAATATTTTCAGTGTCACATTGGTGGACAATATAAAGTGGATGGAAAGGCTTGAATATGTAATGAAACTGACAGAACCATTATGTAGATTATTTTAAGTAGAAGTCGCTTTTTTTTAAATAAATACTTTAAGAAATGAGTAACAAGAGTTATATGTTTGTTCCTTTTTTACATTCTTTCTTTGTCAACAAAGTTGATTAATTTTAAATGTAACTTGACATGGCAACTTCATTTTACATGACAAGTGACACATTTTAAGTTTGAATTAGGACACAAAAGAACACAGCATTGTTTAAATTCGTGACGTGGGTTGGAGGGGAAAGACAACTAAAGTTACACTGCCTTGCACGACAAAAGACAGGCCGTACTGTGGATGTCCTGGAATTCTATATCAACAAAGATATCTAAAATAATGTCTGATTTTGTTCCACTAATATATAAAATAAATTTAGTATTTGTTTTTTGAAATTTCAATAGTTTATTCCAGTTATCGAAATATTAAAATATACTAGAAGGTTGGTTAGCGTGATAAATGTGTGCTGTCGTAGGTTAAGTTATAACAATAAAACGATATAAGGGTGTTTTAAAAACACAGATTTATTTTCTATAAATATTGCTTGTATTTATACTGTCTTATTACTTTATAAATGTTATTATTATTATTATTAGCATCGCGTCATACTACCCGTTCGGGTTATACGCACTTACGCTAATGTGTAATGGTAGGGTGATTGTGAGATGAAATGGAGGACCTACAGTTTAACGTGGAATCCGAGCCACGGTGGAGGCCTGGCATTCCCCACATTCACAAGATGTCTTGTCAGAGGTGAAGAAAGGGTTTGGTAATCAGATAAATCTGTACCGGGACCAAGGATTGAACCCCGGCCGCCAGCACAGAAGTCCGACACCTTACCCCTAGACCTTTATAAATGTTGATTTTTTTAGCACCATGTACTACTACCAGTTTGGGCTGTACGTGTATGTAATAATAATTATACTAGTGGTTTTAGGGATTAGGAAGATTATATTTAGAGGGAATATTCCCATATTTGCGTGGAGGGAGATTGTAAAACCGTTTTGATAAAACTGCCCTCAGTACACCCGACCAGAATCCATTCATTGGTCTTCCCGTCAATGGAATTCTATTCCAATGTAAGAGTACCTTTTTAGACCATGCATCAACTGAAGCGGGTGATATTGATAGTATTTATAAAAATGAACAATAATATTAAATATAGCATAAGTAACTTTTCTAACTGTTAGATACTACCCTTCCTAACCTGTGTTTTGATGTGTGTTGTTTTTGCCACGTCTTATTACCTGTTCGAGAAATTGGCATTTAACTGTAATAACGGAGGAATGGAGATTGTAGAAACTTAGAAAAATATACCTACTATCACGTGAAGGAATGGTGTGGAATCACGTAGAAAAATTATCCTTAGAAACCCTGGCTGGGATTCAAACACTGGCCTACCCGATACGCGCAATCCAGACAAGACGAATTTTACATTTAATCCACGCGTGTACCAATACGGTGTTACTAAAGAGCTAAGCTATAAGCTAATAAGCTACTTGACCCTTC
>CABFVX010006247.1:10952-33536 GCA_902151425.1 Timema shepardi
ATCATAGACTTTACCATAAAATATTAGTGACTATCGACATTTTTATTAGGAATAAATTAAATTTTCAAAATAAAATATAACCTATGTTATTCGCTGATAATGTAGCTTTATATTGGTGAAAGAATTTTTAAAATCGGTCCAGTAGTTTTTGGAGTTTATCCATTACAAACAAAAAAACAAAAATCAAATATGTCCTCTTTATAATATTAGTGTAGGTGGTGACCTGGTGGTCTAGGAGTAAGGTGTCGGACTTCTGTGCTGGGGGTCCGGGGTTCAATCCTCGGTCCCGGCAAAGATTTATCTGATTACCATACCCTTCCTTCACCTCTGACAAGACATCTTGTGAATGTGGGGAATGCCAGGCCTCCACCGTGGTTCGGATTCCACGTTAAACTGTAGGTCCTCCATTTCATCTCATAATAACCCTGCCATTACACTATAGCGTAAGTGCATATAACCCGAATGGGGAGTAAGACGTGAAGCTAATAAAAATAATAATATTAGTGTAGATTAAAATATCCCAAATCGTAGAATATAAGTTTACACAACCATCTTGATTCCTTGAAGAATATTAATTTTAAATTAATATTAATAGTAAATAAAGTGGATTATTTTATGATTGGTAGTAAGACGTGGTGATAAAAAAGAGTACTGTATTGTTGTGAATATCCATTCATTTATGGATGGTATATTTAAACTAAGGTAAACTGTGTATTATTTTGATTAGTAATTAAAACACAATCAGTTTAAAGAGGTGTTGGCCAAGATACATAATTTCTACTTTAAAAACTACATTAAAAATATGTATACTAAACTATATGAAAAGTGCATAATTTATTAAATTTTAACATAAGCCATAAATGATATTTTCCGTTCTGGAGATAATAAATCTGTAACATCCTTTAATGTACGTGAGCAACTAGATATAGTACAGTAGTACAGTAAATACGACATGTGAATGATTGTATAGTATAATTGTGTGTGTTGTCTTTATCTTTTATTTAGCTATGCTTTCCTCACTTATTTTACTTTTAAATGTATATAAATGTGCATTTATGTGAAGTGGTAAGATATTATTTTATTATTAATATGATTGTACACATATTACAAATTAAGTATTATATTAATAGCACATGAGTACATGCTTTATTATTAAGGGCTTAAGATTAAGAAAAGGTCCTGGTCTTAAATTCAAACAAATAAAGATGATATTATTATCATTATTATTACTATTATTATTATTATTATTAAAGTTGGTCGAAGTATAGTTAGATTAAATGATAATATACACTTAGTATTACCTTGTTTCCTAAACGTTCTTACCAAGGAAACTACTGAAATTCCTTTAGGGTAATTAATTTTACTAAACTAGATAGTAACGGAACATAAAATAGGATGTATCGTTAAATGAATTTGTAATTTATATATTATTTATAAGCACACATCCTATGTTCACACACACTACATGCAATTAAATGTTCATAATAAGAGCCTGTAAGAAAATACAAACTTTTTTGAAGGCCAAAATTGTTAGTATTTTACTATTTTATTAGTGTAATATTACAGTTTTTGATAATATCTATAATTTTATTTATTTTATATATTTAACGTGTACTTTCTGAACCGACTGATTATTTCAGCACACGAGTATTTCTATGAGCCGGGGAAAAAGTGGCTACCAATTTTGCCAGCAAAGGTATTTTTACATATCTTCCACGGTTATTTTACATGCCACACTCAATATGGGACCGATGGCTTTACATCTCATCCGAAGGAAGCTGTACTAAAGATTCATATTACTCCAGAAAAATCCGTCAACCCCAGGTAGGTTTGAACCCACTATCATTGGGTCCTGAGGCGGGTACTTTACCCCAAGACTACAGAGACCAACGATAATATCTAATGAAAGTGGCAACCGCAGATAGTAACCAACGTATGAATAAGTGAAAGTATATTAAGTAGCTTTTGTAGCTATCATACAAGATCTTTCATATGAAAATTGGACTTTACAAATTAATAAAATACATACTAGCCCTTACATACTTACTCTATGGCATTAGGAATTTGATATTTCACTACCGCATTTACAAAAGGACACCACATATCCATATCTTGGCGATAAACAAAATATATCGTGGGCTATTTGTTTGAGAAATGTCGGAATTCAGACCATTGGAACGTATACAATTCACAATTTTGTGGATATATTTCCAGTGGATACAATACAGGATTTTAATTAGTTTTGTTTACTTTTGAAAGTTTTAAAAGTATACTATTCCGGGTGGATACAATTTACATTTTACCATCAAAGAGATTTAATAGTTTAGTGTAGAGTCACGTTACCTTGTTTGCTTCGAGAATAATCAGTTCAACTAGATCATTTGGAAGATTAACCAGCAAACTACAGAACATAGCTTTACTTTTAGTATTCATATCGATATTTTTGGAGAAAGAGATGGAATATCTATCTTGATGTATCATAAACAATTTTTTTTCTCATGAATATGTACTCTTTCCTGTCAAAATATCCAAATACTATTTTTATTAGCACCGCGTCTTACTACCTGTTTAGGCAATGCTCATTTGTACCACTAATTAATAACGTTAAGGATCCAGCGATGAGAAGGTTGGATTTAAAGTCGGTGTACCTTCATTTGCGTGGAGGGATGGTTGACACCTTTTTTAAAAAGCACCCTAATTACACCTGGATAAGATTCAAACCCCGATAACTCTGTCCTCGGCAGTCTAGTCCAACATGAGAGACGTCTTAGAGCATGCTGTCATTGAAGCAGGGAAGAATACTATTATTATTGCCCATGTAAGCCTTCTTACTATCCTTTAGGGATAATCGTATATTAATTCTGATGGGGTAGTAATGAAGACGATAGGAGTAGTGTATTCGCACTGGCATGTATGGAGAAGTGTGGCAGAGAGATCGGGATTAAAATCCCGGTCGGGTGTATTGAGGGTGGTTTTCTCCAAAATGTTTTTACCCTCTGCTTCCACTAAAATGTGAGTACATGACTCCTAAATCCTCATCCCTAACTCATTAGAGTAAGTAATACGTTTGCATATAACCTGAACATCGGTGGGAAAAAAAGAGTGGGAAACATTTAGGAAAATACCTTTCAAAACAACCGATAGGTATTCAACCCCAGACCCCTTCCCACACACCACATTACCACCAAACTAGACTAGATAAGATCAATAACTTGGTCCAGTTACTCACTCGTTTGGAACATCCATTTTAATACTCAATCTTGTTTTCCCGTATATTATGTATTATATATCTCAACACGTTTTTATGAGAAAACATTTGATTTCTTCAACAAAGTTGTGTAAACCCCACTTTTTATTACCCTTAGAGGTATTATGAATTGTGACCTTTTAATATATATTTGAGTCACTAAGTACATATTTACAAAATTGCTTTGAAATTACTAGAGTATAGCGTACGTGTTCCTCCTGACATCCAATTAGCAACTTTCTAGTTACTACTGTTATGTGTTGTTTAATGTTAAGCTATTTTGTCAGTTGTGCGCGTGCTGATATAATGGGTTTGCTTAGAAAGTTCAGGCTGAATATTAATATTGATTTACCTGCCCCGGTGGCGTAGTTAGCTAACGCGCTTAGTCGTGTTGAGCTCGACTGCCGAGGACGAGAAGATCGAGGTTCGAATCTTGGTTGGGTGAACTGGGAGTGTTTTTTTCCTAAATGGTTTTCCATTCTCTCTCCACGTAAATGCGGGTTCCCTTCCCCTAAATACAACCTTCCCAATTCCTAATTCATTAGCGTAATTAGTACTTAAGCGTATGAACCGAACGGGTAGTAAGACGCGGTGCTAAACACATTGATTTAAAAATTGGTGTTAAAATTGTATTTAATATGAAGTTTACAAAACACAAAGGTATAGCAACACATAGCTTACCAACTTATTTAATTTAGGAACAACTCAAACAGGTTAACACAAATAAATAAAGAGCAAGAATTCATCAAGGACTTTGTGAGAAGGACTAAACGACCTCATCTCAATTCTCACTTCGTTAGCTACAAAACACAATGACCCCAAGCTGAATGTTTCCAAAGACTGATTTTATTAGAAGATGCGTCTCTTCAAACAAAACCCTTTGCTGTTAAAACAAGTGTAATAATGAGATCCTTGTCCTTTGAGCTCACTGACCGTCTCATACGGTATCCAATGAGACAAGGCCCAAACATTAATGACTGACGTAAAATGTGATAACTAAGGATCCTTCTAAAGTATGACTTCGTATAAAGGGAAGCGAGGGATTATTCTGCCGAAAATAATTAAATTTGAGTCTGTGACATAGTTACTATTATTTTATTAATGCGTTCAAAACGAAGGCTACTCACACCGGTGGACACGTGAACTAAATGTCAAGATCATCTAGTTCTGGTTCGCTGGTGATAAGGAAGTCAAGTTCAAACCCCAGCTGGTTACAATGAATGTAGTTTTTTCACCGAATGGTTTATTGCTTTCCCTCCATGAAAATGTGAGTAAATACTCTCTAAATGTTTCATTCCTCATTCCAGCCTCTGTGCTGTGAATATATATAGCCTGAAATGAGACTCAAACGTGGCAGAAAAAACTACCATAATATTAACGTCTTATTCCTATAATGTATGGATATGCAGGGTGAGGAAATGAAACTTCATTAGAATTGAAAGAGGATGAGAAAACTACAATTACAAATCACTTGTAGGAAACCGCCTTCAGCACCCCCGGTCGGGATGTTAACCTCGGCCTCCTCATTCTACTACCCGTTCGGGTCATACGCTCATGTACTAATTACGCTAATGAGTAGGAGATGAGAAAGGTTGAATTTAGAGGATGTGTACCCGCATATACATGGAGAGAAAAAATGTGGGAAACCATTTAGGGAAAAACCCTTTCAGTGCACCCAATCGAGATCGAACTACTATCTCCCCGTCATTACCGGCCTAGTCTACTGTGAGAGTAGCGCCTTAGATCATGCGGCCATCAAATGTTGTATTAGGTAGCTTTATAAAATCATTTGTTAAACCAATTTTCTTATTATAAATTTTTGTTTATTGTATTTTAGTTGATAGGCCAACAGGATATAATTATCAAACATAAAAGGGTAAACAGGATTAGAAAAGTTGATTTCGAATATATTAGGCTAGGATTCTCGTTTAGTAAAGACCCTAAATATTTTTAGTAAAACAATTATTAGCGAAGGATTGAACGCTAGCTTCTTGAGTCAGATCAAACTGATCCAGAAAGCCTGTTGGTTTATTTAAATTCGCTTATCGTTATATTTTTTAATAATTTGGGTTTGAATCAAACCCCCTGTGTCATCTTTGATCCCACCATAAGCTTGGCTCAAAAACGCACTTAGAGGTTTCGAAACAGGCTTAAATTTTACTATAAGGCTGGGCTGGGTTATAGCGCATAAATAGTACGTAGAACATAATGCATAAACACGTGATGCATATTACTTTCAATGATAGTGTTCATAATCGACGCATGGTAAATAGTGAATAGAAAGCAATTCATTATGTTGATTTAACTTTAACGTTTACATTATGAAATGACTTGAGCATATACAATCCTGTATAAACCAATGGGAATGCGAGAAGATCTAGCTTATTAACGATCGGTACACACAATATAAGTAAACTATCATCTGTTCGTGTTTGGAATACCTTGTGATGGCCATACTTGTTTGTAACTAACGAGTTTTCTTTGCTTTGGCGTTAATGACTACGAATGTGACTAGTGTTGAAAATAAAGGGGAAATAATGCATTTTGGATTATGTTACCGAGAAATAGGTATATATGTTAGTAAAAGTCTGATGGTTCAGTATTTATATCTGTATATCTGTCCAGGGATTTTTTTAGTATTTCTCAATTAAAGGGAAAGCTGAAATTTGGTGAAATCGTAGGGAAACCACTCACAAGGCGCAACAATTTTCAATCTTGAAAATGTATCAACAATAGAAATTATTAAAAAAAGTGTTTTTCTTAATCATTTTATTCTGTCGACATGTCACTTGCATTTCAAAGGCAAGGGGAGCTTAGAAAATAAATTCTAATCTCAGATACGAAGAAAAATAGGAGTTTATAATACAGTTAGGTCTACATGTGCTTATGGCTTGGTTGGTTTGTATCCTTATTAGTTTGCAAAAAGTGTTTCTTTGGTCAAAGAAAATGTTAAAGGTAACCTTAAATAAATGTATTTAATGTGAGCTCACATTCTCATAACTTTAAAAAGAAAACAAATCTTAGATTGTTGGTTTGTGAGTGTAAAATACTAAAAGGTCTATACAATGGAACCCACCTAGCAGTACAAGATTTGATGCAAATATAATCTAGGAAATAATTTTAACGGGTTCGTCTAGAGGGAATGTGTGTTTCATACCAAAAATCGATTTAACCCCTGTATACCGAGGCACTACTTTTATTTTGAGAAGGAGGCATTTCCCAGTTAAACTGCCACTCTCAATTAATCTTAATAAGTCACAAGATCAAACCTTGGATGGGATTGGTAAATATCTGCCCAAGTCAAATTTCAGCCATTGTATTTTCAAAGCTGTGAAGCTCGACAGACTTAATATTTAGATTCGTTGAAGGATCAAACCAATTTAATCTAATTAATTAATTAATACCAACTCTAATTTAAGTGGTTATAATCGTAGTATTTACGTAGGTTTTCAAAACAATCTGATTATATTAGCAAGTGTAAAATTTACAAAGAAGTTTAGCCTTAGACTTTAGACAGCACGCTTACACTACACTTACAGCCCTAGTACCATGATACTTACAAATTCGATAAAAGAAGGAACACAATAGTAAATATTTTTGTAAACCCACCGACGAAATAGCCAAGGCCATTTGTGTGTTCCTTGGGGTTGGCCACTTTTATAATGTATTCATGGAAATCGCAATTTCCTGTTTCAAGAAATTAGTAAAATGATACTTTCGAAAGTACATTAAATTCATAAACCATACCATTCGAAAATAAACACTTAAGAGCTACAAGGAAAACAGAATCGCTATTCTTATATCTCAAACGAGAGATGTTTAATTAAGTACAAACAAACTTCTTCTTTGAAAACCGCAAAGGAAATTAAACTCAAAGAAAACAAGAGATGGGAAAAAAGAGTAAAATATAATAATATGGACTAGAACAATGATATTATAAACACAAAACTAATTTAACTATAATAATAACGGCCATGTTGTAAAGTTATTCGTTAAAAGCATGTACTTAACACTAGATTTATAAAATAAACATCTATTGTAAGAATAATAGGACCTAGCTCTGACCACCACGTGTTGATACCCAACCAGTATATAAGAATTTTAATCACTTTAGTGTTGTATTAATGAGGAAAGTAAAATTTGAAGGAAATACTTATACCCAATTTTTCGACCAGGTATATTGAGAAACCAGGTGTAGTGACTGGGCACTGCTTTTGACCCCAGATTATCCCAACATACCCCCCNAGGTGGTTTGGGCACAGCTATTTCCCAACATAATTTCCCACCAAAAGGTGGATTGTGTGATGTTACTGTTCAGTGTGATTTCTCTCCCAAGAGATATTGTGTACAACACAACCCAATCTAAATTAGCCTAGCCTTGATCTCCCTCTCTTAAGGAATTTACTTTACTTTGGACATAATTTACAGAGTAGTTAACGCTTTGATAGTTGGCTTATATTGAACTGTCGTCTGCCATACTATAGGCTATTATGAAATGCCCAAACCACCCTCTGCCAGCCCATATTCGAACTCTTAACTATCCCTTAACCGGAAAATCAGATTTGGTGAGTCTAATATATAGTTTGCGCGCTCATCAACTCTGATACAAGACAAATATAACTATCTGATTTAGATTGGAAGGAGTCTGTCTGTATGATATGTTACTAAAACAGTGTTTATTGACCGAGCAAAAAAATATTATAATAATAATATTTAGCACCACGTCTTACTACTCTATCGGGTTATACGCTTTAAGTACTAATTACTCTAATGGATTAGGAATTGGGATGGTTGAATTAGAGGAAGTGAACCCGCTTTCGCGTGGAGGTAGAGTGGAAAACCATTTAGGAAAAACCACCCCCAGTTCACCCAACCGAGATTCGAACCTCGATCTCCCCGTCCTCAGCAAGTCGAGCTTCAACACGACAAGCGCGTTAGCCAACTACGCCACCAAGGCGGGTAAAAATAATAATAATAATAATCTTTTTTAACTTGTCCACGTGGTATTTTGTCTGTCTTTCCGGATTTTGCTACGCGATACTTTCAAATACGTGGACAGATTTTGAAGAAATCTGGCAGGGACATTCTTTGAACCTAGGTCAAGCAAAATATTTAAGCCCATATGGTTTTTTGATCTGGTTATCCATTTCAAGATTGCGGCTGCTCAAGATTTTTCGTTTATTAGCTCATTCTAAGTGGGCCTATCTAAGACATATTTTCTTAAATATTGATAAATATTGAAAGAATGGCGTCTTAAATAATTTGAACAGTGGTAATTATTTATGAATATAATCCATTTATTCAATGTTGAAAACAAACTATTTAGTTATATATTTTTAATAGCATTTTATTCGGTGTATGACATAAACTAAGCAAAGGACTAAGAGCCAATATATCAGTAACAAAAATACCGGTTTTACTACAGTGATGGTGACCTGGTGGTCTAGGGGTAGGGTGTCGGACCTGTTTGCTGGGGTCCCGGGTTCAATACTCAGTCCCGGCACAGATTTATCTGATTACCAAACCCTTCGTTCACCTCTGACAAGACATCTTGTGAATGTGAGGAATGCCAGGCCTCCACCGTGGCTCGGATTCCACGTTAAACTGTAGGTCCTCCATTTCATCATTAGCGTAAGTGCGTATAACCCGAACGGGTAGTAAGACGCGGTGCTAATAATAATAATAATAATAATAATAATAATAATTGTAAAGAAACAAGTAGAAACTGTGATAGCTAAAATACAACTAAATCTATGACAATATTCACGCTAATATGAAGCGCATGCGAGGAAACATTTGAAACTAGTGGGGCTGGAAGTGGAGGAAGGTCACAGAAAAATCGTTCAAGAGTGGGATTGAAATGGGTGATGACTTGTTAGCACTTCTAGCTTTACCAAATGTTTTGAGAACTAAGGAGTCTAAAGGTGTACAATATGAGTCATTTGAATAATTCTTCGGAGCTAGCTCATCCCTGTGAGCTAATTTGACCAATACATAGGTAGCGCGTAATAGATAGATATGAATGGAATAAATATTGATCCATTTTAAATCATATATGGAAGGAAAAAATTATTGGACCAGCAAATAACTGTGAATACATCACTGGTATAAATCATTGGTATTTTAAAACTAAAGTCACAAAAATCGTGGTAGTGTTAGTTAGTAACACACATCTACTGCAGTGAAACTCTATCTTGTTTGGTAGGCTTTCACTAATTAAATAATGTTTTAATATTTTGATTCACTGAAGAGTTCTTATCGCGTGCTGCTGTCGGCTGAGCGCCAGCTGACTTCGGCTTTCATAGCTCTGTTTATTCGTGGTATAGATCTGTGTGGGTCAGTATCCCAAACTTGGAGGCAGATCTCTGTGGGTCAGTCCCCCAAACTTGGAGGCAGATCTGTGTGGGTCAGTCCCCCAAACTTGGAGGCAGATCTGTGTGGGTCAGTCCCCCAAACTTGGAGGTAGATCTATGTGGGTCAGTCTCCCAAACTTGGAGGCAGATCTATGTGGGTCAGTATTCCAAACTTGAAGGCAGATCTATGTGGGTCAGTATCCCAAACTTGGAGACAGATATATGTGGGCCAGTCTCCCAAACTTGGAGGCAGATCTATGTGGGTCAATCTCCCAAACTTGGAGGCAGATATATGTGGGTCAGTATCTCAAACTTGGAGGCAGATCTATGTGGGTCAGTATCCCAAACTTGAAGGCAGATCTACGTGGGTCAGTATCCCAAACTTTGAGGCAAATCTATGTGGGTTAGTCTGCCAAACTTGGAGGCAGATCTATGTGGGTCAGTATTTCAAACTTGGAGGCAGATCTATGTGGGTCAGTAACCCAAACTTGAAGGCAGATCTATGTGGGTCAGTATCCCAAACTTGGAGGCCAATCTATGTGGGTCAGTGTCCCAAACCTGGAGGCAGATATATGTGGGTCAGTATCCCAAACTTGAAGGCAGATCTGTGTGGGTCAGTCTCCCAAACTTGGAGGCAGATCTGTGTGGGTCAGTCCCCCAAACTTGGAGGTAGATCTGTGTGGGTCAGTCCCCCAAACTTGGAGGTAGATCTGTGCGGCTCAGTATCCCAAACTTGGAGGCAGATCTGTGTGGGTCAGTATCCCAAACTTGGAGGCAGATCTGTGTGGGTCAGTATCTCAAACTTGGAGGCAGATCTATGTGGGTCAGTATCCCAAACTTGGAGGCAGATTTGTGTGGGTCAGTATCCCAAACCTGGAGGCAGATTTGTGTGTTAGTATCCCAAAATTGGAGGCAGATATATGTGTGTTAATATCCCAAACATGGAGGCAGATCTATGTGGGTCAGTCCCCCAAACTTGGAGGAAGATCTATGTGTGTCAGTATCCCAAACTTGGAGGCATATCTATGTCGGTCAGTATCCCAAACTTGAAGGCAGATCTATGTGGGTCAGTATCCCAAACTTAGAAGCAAGTAGCATTTAACTGGTCAGGTCATTATTCTAGCTCAGTCCTGAAAACTACGTCTGTAATAACTAATAATAATGAAAATTAAACTTTTAAATTAGGTTGTTCTCACAATTTAAGTATTCTTAACTTTCTAACCACATAACTCGTAACGCACAGTTAAAAATCTAACTAAATCGATGAAGTAATAATGTAATAGATCATTCATTACTCAACGTAATAAATTATAATCTCTTGAGTAACAGTTGGCGTCAGTAGGCCAATCTCACCCGCTTCGGTGGACCCATGGTTGTCCTTATCGCAATAGACTGGCGTTCTAATAACGGAGGGACGCGGATTTGAATCCCGGTCGGTTGTACTGAGGGTGGGTTTTTCCTTAATGGTTTCTAACTCTCTCTTCTTTAAAATGAGGATACATTTCCTCTCAACTCTATAATGCTCAACCCTATCTTATTAGGGTAAGTGTAGTCAGTAGTGAATAAGTTTATAGGAGTAGACCAACTGTAAGTAACACAAGGTGCTCATAGAAAAAAAAAGGACAATATCAAATAAGCCCTCTTCCCCATAAAAGCCTTAACGGTGTTTGAACAGAGCTAATGTTGAGAAAAATCTGTAAGATAGCGTTTGTGTCACTGAGGAAAAGGTGAAAGTGGATGTTACCGTTCCATTCCGTTGAGAACCAAAAAAACTTATCCTCTTCAGCGGTGAAGTGACTGGAAAGTCTTGGGATGAAGTTTTGGGTGTGGGTAGGGAGAGTGGAGAAGGAGGAGGATTAGCTGGTATACAGTCTTCTCTGGTTATTATGAATGAAAACTCTTAAGACAAGGACCGAACTAAACCTTCGGTTAATTTCTTAAAGTTAACCTTAACTTGATTTAAACACTAAGCTCATTTAGTTTATTTTAACGATAAATAGTGGTCTGGATTCAAATCCCGAATTGGTAAACAAAGGGTGCATCTTTATAAATGGTTTCCCTTTGTCCTTCCACAAAAAACTGAGTACATTACTTCTGTTTTAGATAGTTCTCATTATTAATACATTAGTGTCATTAATAAAGATATAAATATTAATTACACTAAGTGTCATTAATAAAGATATAAATACGGCGCAGCTAAGCTTCATAAATTTCTAGCATGATTTTTTACTTTCTTGCTATCTTACAGGTAGAGAAAGTATTGTGATCGTCAAAAAAATTGAAATCGAGATTTTGATGAAACTCAACGTTTCATAACGTCCTGGATTCGAAAAGATCGTTTTTGAATTTCCATCTGTCTGTTTGTCTGTCTGTTTATATGTACCTCCAACTAGAGCTTAAACTAGTTTACCGATCGGGCTAAAACTTGATATCTAGAGTTTTTATAGGGTTGCCCCGAGGGGTTTTTGGAATTCAGTATCTAGCCCTAAAATTAAGGGTAGTTTACTGAAGGGCAAAGAGAGAAAAAAGTCAATTTTCTCTAAATCGGCTTTAACAATTATGATTAAATTTCATTTCTAGGCATTTATAAATATTCTAAACTGAATGGATACTCTCAATATTTCGGCAAAATGACTTTAAGGGATCCAGTCTGATGAGTAAATTATCATTTTTATCATCTCTCTGAAACTATTTGAGATATGAAATTACTTATCATTACAAATATGTAGATTTATTTATAATACAAATATTTTAATCGATGCATAATTTTAATAAACCAATAACTTTCAAACTATAAGCAAATATTTATATTTTTTTAACTTTTCGAACACAAAAGGTAAAGTAATGCGACCTTTAAATAAATCTAGCCTCAAATATTGATGGATGTCAACGTCTCATGAGCCCCCGAACCCTCAAAAGTGGTATTTGCAATGCCGTTTGTCTGTTTAAATTTAAAATTAAGAGTAGTTTAATAAAGGGTGAAAAGAGAAAAAATTGTTTTTTCTCAAAATCAGCTATACTGATTTTGATTAAAATTCGTACAAAGGCGTTGATTAATATTATAAATAAACTGGCTATTTTCTTTATCAAATGAAAACGAGTTTTAGAGATCTTTACAGAATAATAAACTTCCGTATCTCCGCAACTATTTGAGATACTAAATAGCTTACCCTCGCAAAATTGTATTACTATTAAAAATAAAAAAAAATATATGAAATATATGTTTATAAACCCAACAGTTTTGAGATATTGGCAAATATATTAATATAATATGTGAGCTTTGGCTGTAAAGAGATACTACCTAAATTTTAACGCAATAATTCTTATATGCCATCGAGTAATTAAATATAAGAAAGTCTCTCAAAAAAGTTTATATTGTATTTCCTTAAACCTTTTAGGAGAAATGTTTGTTCAACAATTATCTATCTCCTTTATTTTAGACTCAATAGTCAATATTTACATTTTTTATTGGTCAAAATGTATAAATGAGGAATTTAATAGCAATTCAATGGAATGATGATTTGCAACACCTAATAAAATGTCGAAAATTTTAACCGTAAGCTGAAATTTTAATACTAAGTGTTGACCGTTGTGAGTGAGTTAGTGAGAACTCTTATTGATCTTTTTTATCGGTCGAAACATACAAAAGAGGAGATTAATTCTTTAAAAATAAGATTATAAAATTTAAAACAAGAACTAAATTTTTGTTTACATACGTATAGTGCAATTTATGCTTTGTTTTGCTAATGTATATTATTTCGTTTCAAATACATTACGAGTTTTAAGTAAAATTTCCATTTTTAAACATTAGAGCGAGAAAGTCCGTGTGGAGTTTCTTACCATTTATTTTTCTAAGTTATATCGAAATCAAATTTATATGTATTTTTTTTAAAAAAGCTAAATTTTTTTAAAAAAAAGGTGGGGAAGGTGCATAACAAAGACTTTCTTGCTACTGTAAATAAAAAAGAGATATTTACTTAAAACTCGTAAGTTATTTGAAATGAGATAATAGACAGTGTTAACATTATACCAAAGAACATAAACGAAATAATATAGACTGTTAGAGAAAAGAGGAACATCACACCCACAGAGCATCACAGCAATTTCCCAATTAAAGACTTCCGTAATATATATTTGAATTGGAAAATCCGGTTTATTGCAAGAGATGCCCTCAATTTATAATGACCCAAGCTAATTGGAATATAATATTATATTTGCTTACCAGCCTGATAAATTTTAGGCTTATTGCAATGAACTTATACAGCCTTATGCTATTAAGGAAATACACCTTTGTTTGATCAATCAATTTAATTTATTCCAGGCTTATTGCGATACACCCAAAATAGTGAAGGTTTATTAAAAAGTCTACAGCAGCCGTGAGAATCCAAACAAAACAAAATCGTAAAAAAAGGACTCACAAAATCACTTATAATTCTAAAACTATTGGTGTTATAAACATATATTTCAAATAATGATTTTTATATTTATTATGCCTTCATTTTTGAAATGATAAGTTATTTTTTTATCTCAAAGAGGTGCGGAGATACGATACAAATTGGAGGTTTCTTTAAGTGTAAATTACCCTCAAAGTTATTTTCATGAGGAAATGAGTGCTTCATTTTTTTTTATTAAACAATACATATATGCGAATTTTAATCGATAGGAGTTTGATATACAATATTTTTTCTCTTTCCACCTTGATTAAAAAATACAATTAATTTTGGGGTTGGATGGATAATTTTTAAAAATCTCTGATAAACCTTATGAAAACCCCATTTCCCAAATTTTATTCTAATTGGTAAAATAGTTTCGTTTCTATTCAGAGCTACAGACTGACATTATTTTAATATAAAACACTCTTTTGGATTCAGAGGGTTATGAAACGTTGAAATCTATCAACATTTAGAGTTTGATTTTTTTGACAATTACTATTTTTTCTCAACTAGAGAGGTGTGAGAAGGTAAAAAGTAGCATTATATATTAATCTATTAACCTACAAATCTCATCTCATGTCCAATATGACTAAAAAGTAATATATTTTTATTTATTTAACAGATGCACAATTGTGCATACATATTAACGTTCTTTGTTCAAGATCATTCTTAAAATTATTTTCTATTTTTTTTTTTTTAAAATAATTAGTAAGTGGTTTACAGCGTCTTAGTAAAACATTTATGTGGTCCGCAGCTAAGTAAAGGTTGGTGACTTCTGCTTTACAAATTATATCCAAGAAACCATTTAAAATTAATGAAAAATTGCTAAACCGGCATCATAAAGCTACCATGGATCAATGATAGTGTCTTTTTTATTGTTATCAAATGGCCGATGATATTACACATCTATTACCAATAAACCCTTAAAATATGAGGGATAAATGACCCTAATACAGGACTAGCTATAGATAAATCAGTGGTAAGGTATAGACGTGCTAAGTTGGAGGTTCTGAATTTGGGTCCTGATTTCAAAGAATTTTCAAAAAATGTTAATTATTAATTTAAGTTCAGTAACATAATATAGGTTTGAAGTCATTTCACCAATTTATTAGCGGTTTGGGCTTCCCGAATATCTTAGTAAAAACGTTTCATTGCCTTGGAATGCTTATGGCTTTTGCCCTTTACATCTCTTCTACCATCTTTAAACTTTTGTCGGGCAATTTTTTTAAATAATAAAAATGAATTTTCCATTATCATTATTACAATTCACACATCTCTAAAGACATTAAATGTAATTACACTTAACCACACTGAAAAAAATCCTTTCATCAATATTAGCACTTGCTACACTGACTTGAAATCGGGGGAGAGCCTGGTAACAATCTCTAAAGAGAGATGGTGATAGTTCAGGGCGATAATCCGTCCACAATTACCAACCAGATTAATTTTGGTTTCAAGGACATACAGCTAGTGACTTGGAGTGAGAAGATATGAGTTTTCTGCTCTGCTCTGACCAGGCCGTTCTGTTTTTGCTATTGCGGGGTTGTATCAGATATATTTTCCAAATCTGGGGGGATACATGAAGCACCTCAGCTTGTATTAGTTTTCATGAGTTTCAGATTAAATATTAATGTGAATGAAATACCATTATAAAGTTTAAAAATGTCGGCATTAATTGATTTACTTCCCCCATTTATTACACACGTTTAAATCTACAAAATAACTGATTGAAAATTGCATTTAATTTGTAACTTTTTACGCAATTAATTGAAGGCTCATTGAAATAATATTTATTTCAATTAATAAACCTCCACAAGTACTTCCAGCATTCCAAATCATAAATCTTTGCATCATTTGGTTTTTCTGAAAATTGATGCATTAGATGCCAAAATTTCAAACTTTGAGTAAACAATGTGCTTGAGATATACATTTAATCTATACTTAATACAATGAGCCAATTTTAGTTTAAGAAGACCTACTAATATATATTATCACATTATTAATTTTGGGCCATACACCCTTAAGCCAGGCGTATACTATTGTACGAAAAATATTTCTAAAATTTTCATAACATAGCTGTAGAAACCGAGACACCCTGACCAATCCAAAAGTCATTTAATATATTATAGACCCTTCTGTCAACAAGCGGATGGTTTTGAACAGCCAAATTTATCTACTATAGGGTTTATTACTTTTTAAACACAGGCGGGAAAGGGTAATTTGCTATACATAATTCAGAAAATACAAAATGTGTACAGCTTATTCAACTATGGTTTTATATTTATTTTATTATATTTACTTTACATCCATTACTGTTTCCAGCGTAAAAGCCGATACACAGAGAATGCTAAGCTAAGCTATGCTGTGATGTGCTGTGCTAAGACTTTGTCAGTTTGGTTCCCCACTAATTGCTAAGCTAAGCTAAGCCACAGCCCCAGAATTCAGTATTGTTTCTTTCTTTTCTGCTCCAGTGAAGTTTAGTTATGATTATGTTCTTCAAAATGTCTTGTTTAAGCTCAGATGATAGCACTGAGGAAGAAAAGATGCTATTGTTAGCAGCTGTTTTGAAAGATGAAGAAAATTTAGGAGTTGAAGGTTTGACTTGTTCAATTAACGCTTCTATTTTAATATAAACACATTTATTAAATATAAAACCTAAATATAATATCACCTAAATACACGCTAAACAAACTGAAAACAAAACTTCAACACGTATTTGGTTATTTTCGCCCGACCAGCACTGCGTCTGTTCAACGCTGAGACCAAGCTACGTTATGCGCATGTGCAACGTAGGATGGCTCAAGATGGGAGATGGAAAAATTGTCCGGCCAGCAATCTGAAAAAGCATAGCTCAGCGTAGCAAGGAATAGCTTAGCTTAGCTTTCTGTGTGAACCAATACATTTAAATACATCGTCCACTATTTTTCTAAAGAGTTAGCAGAGCAAATCTCAGCTTAACTTAGCGTTCTGTGTGAATCGGCCTTTTAAGCCTTGATTAGTTTTTTTTATTCAAGTAATATTTTGTCCACTACCGGCTTTCTAGGCCCGTTGTAGTTTCATTTGTTCAAGACTAGTTCACACCTACATACACTTGTCCACAAACACGCCGTCAAATGTATAAAGACTGTATACATACTTTTTGAAAAGTGTTTTGGGCATTTGTCCGCATACAGAAATACATGTTTGCAGACAAAATTAATGTATGTGTGTAATTGTATTCTGTCGAGGATGGAAAAAGACGAACATTTGCTCGCATACACGCAGTTGTGGATGGCCGTTGTGGACAAAGGTGTGCATACTGTTCAATCGCGTCTAGACCACTCCTTGGTGAACAACTCTTTTTCGAATTTATTGCTGTTTTTAATCCCTCTGTGTCTCGGACGATGGCTTAAACCCACTCGATAAAAATCAAATATTTGAGATCAGCGGGTGTCAGTCATCCTCATGAAATTCCTAAATCCTGCTCCGTCTTCAAATCTTAAGTCCTTTAAGATTATTATTATTATTATTATTATTAGCACCACGTCTTACTACCCGTTCGGGTTATACGCACTTACGCTAATGTGTAATGGTAGGGTGATTGTGAGATGAAATGAAGGACCTACAGTTTAACGTGGAATCCAAACCACGGTGGAGGCCTGGCACTCCTCACATTCACAAGAGGTCTTGTCAGAGGTGAAGAAAGGGTTTGGTAATCAGATAGATCTATGCCGGGACCGAGGATTGAACCCCGGCCGCCAGTACAGAAGTCTGACACCTTACCCCTAGACCGCCAGGTCACCAAGTCCTTTAAGAGACTTTCCACAAACCCTATGCCTTTTGTGAACAATTTACGGCTCCACCACCACCACCACCCTCGGTTATTGTTACTAAATGAAGTTAACTATATGTATCCGGTGCAGGTTCCAGCAACTACCTTCTTCAGAGACATGTTCATCGTTAGGACAATAGTGTAGACACTGCTGCCCACATACAATTTCCCAAGATATTTGTGTGTGGTCCTTGCAAACAGAATTACAGTTGTCCAGTATATTTGTTTACAGATATTTGTGTTCACACATCTGTTTGCAAGACAGTGTATGTAGGTGTGGACTAGGCTTAGTCTAACTTTAAAAGAGTCCCCGCGCACTAGCGGCCATTGCCGGCGAGGCCAACGAGTTGTATGGAGTTGAATGGGATGATGAGCACAATGCCACGTGGCAAGCGTGTTGCCGCCGCCAAGGAGAATACTAACGGTGCACACGCAACATGGAAGCCACCCGGCCAGTGGTTTGTATAGATTGTAATGGGTGGACACGCACTACAGGCGATTACATAGCGGCAAGTGCAATCCGTGACGAAGCCAATCAATCTCTCGTTGGAAGTCGCTTGTTCTAGTCTAGCGTGCGTTTGCTCTGTGTGCTTTTAGCTTTTGTTTCTCCATTATGTTTATTCCTCTTGTTTTTAACAAAATCACTTTAACTCTGTTTGAATTTGATCCAAATAAAAAAGAATAGTATATTTTTTTGATAGATTTTATTAACTATTTTTACTTCAATGTCACTATAAGTTTTTCCTTTGGATGAAAGTTCTTTCTTTTGAGTTCATCCTGTCCTCTGAATGAATAATTTAGTATATCTAAGAGTTCATAAAATGGTTTCACAGAATTCTGGTATAATTAAAAATCTTTTAGACATGCGACCTCAATCCTTGATAAAAATTGTTCGCCATACCCTTTTCTTTCAAAGTATGCACCCAAAATATTTTATTTTTCTTTGCGTTCCCTTAGGAGGTACCACAATCATCTGCTTGCTCTGCAATAATTGCGAGATTGACTGTACACACTCAATAGCCAGCAAATGCGCTCTGTCGGCCGCGGCCATGCCAGTTGAGCACGGGGGTTCTAAGACAGGCACAACATCCAGTCCCCGGCCGTTAATTTATCAATGTGAAAGAGCAAACCCATATTTTCATCAATGATAATATTTTCGGCCATGCTGGGAATCGATCCAGGAACCCTAAACTCATTAGGCAGACACGCTACTAACTGAGCCAAGGTGTCGGACTTTTACTGTATTCTATTTATAATAGTATTAATAGTAATAAATATAATAATAATAGATTTGTGATAACTCAGTGATAGTTACATTTATTGAAATTTCTCCCCCCCCCCCCTTTCCTACCCGCGCTCCTTCCGGTTCAAAAAAGCTGTTATAATTCTAAAAATGCCTCTGTGGGCATCGAACCAATGTATTCTGTAACTGCAGTCCACCTTCCTTACCCACTCAACTACCGGTGACGAGCCACCAGATCCCATTACAGTTCATGGTTTACCGCTCTTTTTACCCGGTCGCAAGTATGACTGGGACATGGGGAGAAGAGGGAAGAGGAGCACAAAGGGGGCTCATTAGTTCAAGGTCATTTAGTGGAGGGAGTCTTTATTTTAACCCTCTTTCCAGAGGCAGTTTACTGGAGTATCGATTCTTGGCAGAGGTGCCTCGCTTCTAGTCCTTATCTACCCCATTGTAATTATTCCGAGTATCTTTCTCTTTCGGCTTATTGTGATGCGCTTGTTTCATGTAAATTCAGAAGTTAATCTAGAAGACTACTCCCCAAAAGGTTTTTATTTGTAGAGAAAAAAAAACCTGACTAATGCATTATTCAGCGTAAGATGGAGCCATTTGTCTGTGGTCTAGGACATTTTTTGGGAACGGTTCGTTTTAATTTATACTTGCCTATTTATACCCAAACTTCAAGAAAGATTAAAAATCTCAAACTTACCATCGCAATTAACTTACATTAGAAATAAAACTAAGAAAACATTTAGTATATCCACTTCGGTAGCTGCATGGTCTAAAAGGCGCTATTATCGCAGTAGACTAGACTGCCGTTGATGGGAATATTTAGGTTCTAATCTTGGTTTGGGGTACTAGGGGTGGTTTTTCCCAGTTTCTTTTTCAATCTACTTAACACTGGGTACACTTACTTTAAATATAACTTTGCTAAACCCTAAAACCATTGACGTAACTAGTACATGAGCGACCCGCCTCGGTGGCGTAGTTGGCTAACGCGCTAGTCGTGTTGAGTTCGACTGCTGAGGACAGGGAGGTCGAGATTCGAATCTCGGTCGGGTGAAATGGGGGTGGTTTTTCCTAAATGGTTTTCCGCTCTCCCTCCACGCAAATGCGGGTTCACTTCCTCTCATTCAACCTTCCTAATTCCTAATCCATTAGCGTAATTAGTACCTAAAGCGTAAGCATAAGACGTGGTGCTAAATAATAGTAATAATAAAAAAGTACGTGAACGTATAAATTGAACGATTAGTAAGACGCATTGCTATAAATATAACAGGATATTACAGTTCCAGCCTCCTGAAAAAACTTCTTAAAATAAATTAAAAATATCTAAAGCATTCAAGATTCATAAAACATCAACATAACTATTTTAGCACCATAAAAATATTCCCCAGCTGTAAGGTTATAAAACGTGATAGTCAAACAACACATAGCTCGGAGTATATGTTAATGATAGAATATTTAGTAAATTTTTTAATCATCAAAATTTGCTTGGCGTACAACCTGAACGTGCAGTAAGACGTGGTGTTAAATATAAACATAAATTAAAAATGTACTTCTTATGATGATGACCTGACAAAAATAAACATACCAAAAGTATTTTAATATTCCGGTTAATGTTTGTATTTGCTGCCAATGCAAAATTTGAAACAAAAGAATCAGATATTTCCTATGTATCACTATAAAATATAGCATTGTTTTTATGGGTTGATTTGACTTCAAGACTATAGCCAAACTTTGGCTTACATATGACATCTATTTCACACTATCCTGTGGCCAATAGCTGAAACTAGTGCCTAGGATTATACTAAATAAGTAGAAAAATATAACTTGTATTTTTTTTTAATTTAAGCCTCAAAAAGTGTGACATTAGAAATTTTTGACCATAGATTTGTTTATGTATACTAAAATTAAGTAAATTGCCTACACAAACGTATTTGAAATAGTTTAACAGAAGAAAAATTTATAGGAAAAGAAAAAAAAAAATTAATAAAATATATTCGATATAGTTTCATAAGAAAATATTAAATTTCATTGATAAACATTTTGTGTATTCCTATTCCATCATCCTGCCTATACTTATCACTTCAGGTGAACTTGCGGTCTAGGGGTAAGTTGTCAAACTTCTGTGCCGGGGGGTCCAAGGTTCAATGCTCGGTCCCAGCACATATGTATCTGATTGTCAAACCCTTCCTTCACTTCTGACAAGACGTGTATTAATCAAAACAACTTGTGAATTTGTGGCATGCCAGGCAGGCCTCCACCATGGTTCGGATCCCACGTTAAAATGTAGGTCCTCCATTTCATCTCAAAATCACCCTACTATTACACATTAGCTTAAGTACGTACAACCCGAACGGGTAGTAAAATGTAAAGCTAATAATAATAATACTTCTCACCTCAAGCTTAAACGCATACATACAATAATGGGGAAGGTATATTTGAGAGGAAACATAGCTACATTTGTTTTGAGATAAAGTTAGAAACCATTAATCAAATACCACCTCGGTAAGCATGACTGAGATTCAAACACGGACCTCTATACTAGTGATAAAATAGTTGAGACTGACACCGTAATCCACGTGCGCACTGGTGTGGGTATTGGTGATATCTAATTATATCAATGGTTAAAAGTGAATAATGTAATGCCCTGTTTAATAAGTTGCTTCTAGTAAGATGTTCATCCATTTCCTGGCATTTCGTTACATCCTGCCTCGAGCCAGCGCGTACAACCTTGGACCTTGCTCTCTTATTGTATAGACTAAAATCTTAAGGTCGCAGATTTAATGTGGGGATGAATATTCGGTAACCAACGAGTCTAAGGAGTGCTAGCAAGATCATTGTATGGTGGCTTCGCCACTTAGGGTCGAACCGGCCTCCTCGGGTCACAGCGTGGTGTCCTTGAGGTCCACACACACTCCCTTGTTCATTTCGGTCTGCCTGATGTACCCATTGCATTGTAGAATAGTATTTCACTTAATTAACTATAACTCTTTGTTCACTGCCTTATAATTCACAATACTTCTCCTCCCACGCCCTACTCATTCCATCAGAGTAACCACATACTCTCGGGGGTTGCCATACAGAGTCACATAAGTCACTTAGACCCCCCAATTCCACGGTAGTCCGTAGTTAGAGGGACACCATCAGACTGCCGTGTGAAAAGTTAGGGTCTTACAATAATAAATTCTTAATCCACAGATTGTTTGGAAGAAATTAAGTCACTAGTGAAATTTGCAAGGAGAGTAACAAAGCCATGGGCGCACGTAGTAACGGACAAGGGGGACGCTTTCTACATCCTGGAATTTCCAAATTAGTGTAATACTTTAAATGATTTCCTTTGCAATAAAATGTTGTTAACATTTTTTAATCTTGTAGTTTTTGTCTTACAATATTTTCTTCAAACATTTCACAACTACCAGATATACAATCGTGCTATATAACCTCTACATCCATTCGATGAATTTCAGAATATATTTTGCCTCCCCCCCCCCCCC
>CABFVX010006248.1:6899-26158 GCA_902151425.1 Timema shepardi
GGGGGGGGAAATATGTCTACTGTTCGAGATTGTAGAAATACTTCTGAAAAATAAGTTTTTGGCACTATTTTAACTTAAATTAAGGATGGATTTGATTTTAAAAATAATTTAAGTGCAGCAAAACTATTTATTTGATTTTTTTAAGTACCATAAAAAATCTTCTTTTCAAATGTCTTTAACGAAACTATTGCATCTTATTCCATGTTAAACAATATAAAATTAAGTAGCAAAACTGAAGTTATTTTACAATCGTGAAATATTTTGGAATTCGCGATTCTAATATCTTTATTAGTATTTACTTCAGAAAATAACATAAGTGATATTATATTTGAAAGTTTTAGACGATACAGTGACGTAAAATATAATAAAATAATGTTTGGTAGCTCGGTCGTAAATAAATTATTACTTATATTTCTGATTTAGACACAAAGTGATTGACGTATTTTCAATAATCCAGGAAATGAGGCTGTAATTCTATTAATAAAATATAAATAACCAGCAAATTTATATTTTCATAATAATTTTTTATTTTAAAATTCATCCCTTTCATGAAAAAAATCATGATTTGGTGGGTTTTTTTTTACAAATATATATTCATAGATACAGTTAGTGTAGGTTTATCACCTCGAGGTTCTTTTATACATACCTTGACTAAAATACTGCCTTGCAAAGTTTCTTTTGGTGTTATTGACAAGCATAATACAGAATTAAATGTAGACTAGGTGTCGTTTACAAGGCGGTGTGTGAAACATGACGAGTTTGAGGATTGGGCATTACTTATTACACTTCGTTTCTCCTGAGAAATGTGTAATAAAGCAATATTGAACGGGTTAGAGTAAGTATTTAGTTCAATAATATGTGTAGCTATTACGAATACAAAATAACCATTGGTGCCTGTATTTATTGACTTCCGTTCCGTAACAGGAACAGGAAGTTATTCTAGAAAATAGTAATTTGAAAACATCCTGTTTAAATAGAGAAGGGTTAATTACGTCTCTACCAAATATGTTTTTATTTTGTAGTAATACTTGTCAAGAAAATGTCACTTTGGGATTTATTTTACAAATGCCATACATTTGTGAAGTTACTTGAGTTTGGTATCCAATTTGGCAAGTCTTGAAATTGTATCCAGCTCCCAATATTTATGAACAGGTTAGGTTATAGATTTATTTATAATTAAATTAATTTAATATTGTTTATATTGCTTGTCCAATATTTACAGGTTTTGGAAATAGTTGTCTATATCAACTTACTTTGACATTAAGATGCAACACGTTATATATACAGAGGTGGATTCTGTAGATCCTACCACCTTAATTCCTGTAAGTAGGTCTTAATTTTCTAATATGTATATCATTGGTCTCTAAACTGATGTGCTAACACTTTAAACGATAATTTAGGAGATTAAATCAGGTACAAAAAAAATTAAATCAAAATATTAATATTTTGGTGGGGTTGTAAGGAATGCGAATTAAGACGAGTGTTTTTGCAGTTTTTATAATTTTTTTGACCTAAGTAAATCACATATGACACTAGAAGAAACATAGGTTGTATCTGAAAAGTCAAGTACACTTGACTTGATGACTTTACACTTAACACGCACTTGAGATCTATGATTGTAACAGACTATTTGAATGGCTAAATATCCTTTTCAAACCCTTAAATCCGCAGTGATGCTTGTTACCAATGATCTTAGAAAGTATTTTAAACACCATCTATCAGCCCAAATTAGCGTAGGCCACTTACAGATTTGTGGTGACTTATTTTCACTGCACATGACAAATTAGCCAAATAATCCAACACAACACAATACAACTCTACAAAGCAACCAGTATATTTAACATATGTTATCAAAGATCACATTACTCTACGAGCTCTCTCTCTAGCTGACGAAAAATTAAACAATTGCCGATCAAACACTGCAACGACGGCGTGTCAAGACTAACTCGCTGTCACCCTTGGACTCAAGAGTGTGTGAGGGGCGCATTATCACACTTCATGACAATTCAAATGAATCTGCACTTGATCACGTGATTGCCAATGCAACTATCAAGTGAACGTCAAGGGTCGACGGCGCGTGAAGTAGACTATTCAAATACAGTGATAGTTTAATTTTATTCCCATCATGATATCAACAGTTGATGAATATACCGAGGTTCATGGAGGGGAGATTTATCTTGGAGGGTGAGCTTGATCACCATGTATCTTTCTATTTAGAAATAAATTTCAAGCTGACATGCAGATATATATATTTGTTTTATTCATGTTGGCATCATTTTTAATTGTGCTTTGAGGCAGCAGCCATGTTTAACTTAAAGTGTAAGCACATGGAATAGTTTGGCTGTAATTTATTTTGTTTTTATTGGCCTAATTATGATTGCATGTAAGTAAAATTTGTATTGTTGTTTGAACATGGCCTCATAAATTATTTAAACATTAATACACTCAATTAATCACTATGTTGGATGAAAGGTTTAATTATTATTGTAATGCCTAGCAGTTAGGTTAGGATGGGATTATGTTGTGTCATACTACCCAGAACTTCGAGCACTGGCCAGGTTGTCATGATCAAGTCACACTTTGGCTGGCCAGAATGCACATTTAAATTTTCCTCCATCAATACTTTATGATTTAACTGGACCACCTGGCCAATTTTCGAAAGGTTCAGTCACTTTGCAATGCGGCCGGTTTCAGGCTTTGACCATGACATATATATCAAGATTACTACATTATTAGGTTTGCACCATCAGCAGCTTAGAAAGACATTAAGGACATCAAGGTACTTGAGTTCATAGATTATTGTAAAAAATTCCTAGTTGATCTCTGCAACAAATCTTTACTTTACTGTAGGTGTCCTCTCTCCTTCAAAATGGCTAAAAATGCCAGTTGTTTCTCTCCTGGTGTCCTGATTAATCTGCCTTTTAGGACTCATTGGATAACATCTGTATTAGAAGTCCTACTCGACAATAAACTTTTTTTTTGCGCGTTTCACACTCCTGCCTGATTAGTTCCAATATAAGGAAACCTAGGTCGGGGGATTGGGCAGTGACGATCGATTTTCCTTAAGAGGCAACCATTGCTGTTTTGTCCAATGGCAGCAGTGTAAAGTGTAAACTGTGTTCTTCTTTTCATTGTAAAAGCCATAATATGTTCATCCCTTTTATATGTTTTTATTCATCTTTCCTAAACCTTCTTCCAAATATATTAACGATGAAGTGCAACTCAATACGCATTTGTAAATGTATCCATAAAATGTAATGTGTATTTGTGCTGATGCCCATATATTTGAAACTTAGCATGTGTATACTTAGGGAAATTTGAGGGTGTGCAGTCTTGATTCATAACTATACATATTTGTGAGTGCACATCTGCTTGTGTAAATAATCCCAGAAAACCCATTAAGTGTTATATAGATTTGTGCAAACAAAGCTTAATGAATATAGTTTGTTGACTGAGATAAAATAACCTTTGCTTAAACACCACACAAATATACATCCACTATTTTTTCAAGAGCTCTTCAGGTGTATAAGACCTATCTTTACAATATCCATCTAATATATTAACAACTGTCAGCCCAAATTGTGATTAGGCTGTGGGCTGATATATCGCTGTTCCCATGAAACAGGTAGAGATTGACAGTGGGGGCCTTCGCTCCGTTGGAAGTGTCGGCTCGGTGTCTCTGGTGGAACTTGGTAAGAAGTTGCTTATGGGCGCAAAAGATGGTGACACTGAACAAGTTCGCAACTTAATGAGTAAAGGTGCACCTTTCACAACAGATTGGGTGAGTTCAATTAACTAATTTCTCTACTTAATTATCTTTTATTAATTTTTTGTTATAATGAATTATTTTCTAAAATAGACCTAGACAACACAAATCATTCCTAGGGCCACTTGCCAATTTATTTAAATCTCTTGAAAATAAATTTTCACAAACACATGGGAATCTGAAGGTGCTCACAATCTTAATTTGGGATACTTTTCCACTGTCAGAAATGTTTTGTAAAAGTTTATGTTTGAGGTTGTGGCTTAAGAGTGTTTTAATTCTTTGTTTCACTGTTAATAAACTACAGTCTGACCTACATATATCAAAGGTGATAGTTCCATAAAAAAATTCTATTTATAGAAACTTTGATGTATGGAAACAATCTTTTTTTAAACATGATATTGTGTAGTCTATTGTATTTAGAAATATTTCATATTCAATTGTTGGCGCTGTACTTGGGGGAACACCAAATTTGACCACAATATCCTTTCTGCGCATTCCACCGTCTAAGTTCTTCAACAATGCAACCTTTTCCATAAAACTGAGAAATTTTCTTTCTGGCATCTCGAACGCACTGTCGATTAGCGAGAGAAAGAGTAAAACAACAGCGAGCATGAACCCTCGGTTAGAGAGAGTGAAACAAACAACCTGATATATAGAGGGGAAGGCTGCTTGAGGAAAGGGGTGAGAGGAGTGTGGAGACAATACCAACCCATTAAGCGACCTGTTGGTGTCGTAATGACCTTGACCACACATTTCCGACAATCAAATAAAGTTATATTTTTAATAGGTCTACTTTAATTCAAATTTAAGTGCAGCTAACTTATGTTTATTCAATTCTTTATTGAATTTCAACTATTCACCATGTTTTGTTTCACGATTCCTTTTGACATTGTATCCCTTAAATACAGTTATAATCTTTCTGAAAATCAAACATGTTGATTTGGAGAGTAGTTTTCTACTCATAAGAAGTAATCAACTTACCAAAGGTTGCCTATTATCTGCGTTCTTCTGAAACCTTTTTATTTTCATTATGAAAGGTTGAAAAGAGCTTTACTGGTCATGTAAATTAAATTGTATAAGTATTTGCTTACTTCCATCTTGATTTGTGATACAAGAGAGTTGCTCAAAAGTAAGGGACAATTGATCATAGCAGCAGTCTTATGGGCACGGCCATGTTGTCATATGTGCACGGCAATAGAGTGATTTATAACAAAGGGCCCAGTTATCAAAGCTCTGTGATTGTTTACGGTTGTGTAGGATTTCTTTAAAATGAACAATACAATCAATAATCCCACCACAATTGAAGTCTGTGCCTTGATTAATTTATTCACAAGCCCCCACCCCCTATAAATGCAGCGAAAACTCATCACCAGCTTTGTCAAGTGTGTGGCCCTACTGTAGCTTGCAAAGGCGGGGTTAAGAAATAGTGTTGTTAATTTAATGATGGGCAAACAAAAGTTCACAATGAGGTAGGGACGGGGTGGCTGGTTTTCTCTCTTGTGTCTCCATGAAAACCGATGCCTTAACTTTCCAGACTTCCATCAATATTCACCAGATTCACTTACTGTTCTGTACAAGTTTGCTATTGAGAAGATTCACTTCTGTAAAGCTTGTGCTTGATGGGTGCTAAAGATGTCTAACATTCACCAGAAGCAACAAATGACATCAGTTCTGACATTCTCAAACAGAAAGGTGATGACAGCTGTGCTCTGGGTTCGGAAGGGAATGCTGCTTCTTGAATTTATGAAACCTAGAATGACGCTCAACGCAGTAGTGAACTGTCATACATTTAAAATAACAATAAAAGCTTGGTCTATTGTTGTCTGGTGTCGTCCTCATGCATGTTTATATAAGTTTAGCAGCAACTATTTGGTTTTCTTACTTATGTTAATCTAGTCCTTATTTTCTCTATAATATATTTATACGGGTGTTTATTTGAATTTTGTCCAACTAGGCATTGATGAAAAATGGGTGCCGACTTATAAATTACATATATTATTTTACAAAAAATGATGTAGCTCAGAATCATGACACCACTTGAAAAGTCACACTTATAACAAATTTTACAGAAATAAATTACCTTTATTTTAGGATGACTGAGGACTAAAGAATTTGGAAAGTCATTTAATTCCATAACATCTTATTTATAAATTTAAATTACATTTTATGCATTTTCAATTTATATTTAAAAATTATATGTTTTATAATGATTAATAACATTTTTTTTCTAATCTTCTATGACTATGGTATGTGTTTTTTTCATGTATATAAGTTTAATATTTCTATAGGGATATTTAAAAAACTTAGAAATAAGTACAGTCAAATCTGGTTAATTCAAAGCTGAAGGGACCACCAGAAAAATTCGAACTATCCAAAAATTTGAATTAGGTAAGTTTATTTGGGCTGGAAAAATAACTTCAAACATCAATTCAGTGGAGTAAAATACAGTAGTGTATACATATAATGTTATGCTTGGATTTTCCATAGCAATATGTACAGTACAGAATAAAGTATTTACGGGGTTTTTAAATCCATAAATTTGTTTTTGTTTTCTGGAGTTAATACTCTATGAGTTGTAAATTCTTCTAGTTTATTGAGCACCTGCAGAATATAGGGGCTTACCTTATGTTGTCCCTCAACAAACAGTCTCAACTCTTCGATGTGGTCCATGGCCTGTGTATATTGGCATTGATTGGCATCTCTGGAAGTTTTGTTGGTTCACCTTCTTCATCTGAAGATGCATTGTCATTTATATTTTTCATAATTTCTTCATCTCTAAGTTCACCGCAAACTGCTAAGTTCTCATCCAAGTTCACAAAATCCTCATAAGGAACACAAAACACAAAACTTGAGTGCCCCTGCATGCAGAGAGGCTATTATCCATGTAGCATCAGTCGTGTAGTAAAGGTGTTTCATACACAAGATCATAGGCTTTTTTTTGGTCAGTCATCTTTGAGGCAATTTTACTTAGAATTAAACAAAAAAGTTTAA
The DNA here is from genome assembly GCA_902151425.1 of Timema shepardi. Classification (NCBI taxonomy): domain Eukaryota; kingdom Metazoa; phylum Arthropoda; class Insecta; order Phasmatodea; family Timematidae; genus Timema; species Timema shepardi. The sequence continues at coordinate 13,657 of CABFVX010006248.1, forward strand.
ATTACATGAGATCTTTTAACATTGTTTTAATAGAAGTTTCAAGGGACCAAGGGAAAGGTTCGAATTAAACATGAATTTGAATTATATACATTAGAATGATCAAAGTTCGACTGTATTTGAAAATTGGCTTGTTTGTTTTCGATCAGAATAGTGAATATTTGCTGCTGAGCAAAAGGTCTAAAAACTAGTATTTTGTTGTAGTTGTTGTTTTTAATAATCCCAATGCAAAGTATCTAAATATATGATATTTATTTTAATGGCTAAGAACTTTTCAGAATATTTTATCAGCCCATTTTAAACCATTCATTTTGTAATACAATATCCCAAATAAAAAGCATACTAATTTTGATAAGCGTAACTAAAAACTTTTTTGTAAATATTATTAGGCTAAACATACCTTAAATGGTTCATCTTTTAAACCCACCTTAAAATAAAATAAAATGTGTCCAAGTGAGTAGTTATACGTGTTCATTACTTAGTTGAGGTTTCATCACTAGCTCAACGCTAAGAAGCATTGATACATTTATTCAGGGTCAACAGAGTACTTATCTAACAACCTGTGCTTACAGTTATTGTATGTTGTGTTTGTTTTTCTAAGCTAGGAACAAGTCCCCTCCACTTAGCAGCCCAGAGCGGTCACTATGACACTACGGAGGTTCTGCTAAGGGCAGGCATATCCCGGGATTCTAGAACTAAGGTTGAAAGGACTCCTTTACACATGGCAGCTTGTGATGGACACACAGAAATAGTTCAGCTTCTTCTAGCTGCGGGTGCAGATATTGATGCGTTGGACATGGTAAACATTGGAGCTTCTATTTTGTTTGTCATCAATCTTTTAGATGGCTCTTTAAATGGGTGTAACTCCCTCAGCTGGTTTTGTGTCATTCTGTTCAAACAACACACAGTTTTCATGAACAATGTTTGTATGAACCAGGTCAAAAATCAAATTTTAAAGCATTCAAACTTGTTTTGAACTCAAATAAATTATTCCAAGGCATACATATTAACATTGAATAAAATAATACTTATGTGTAACATCTAAGTTTTCTAACAAATTTTTACTAACAGTCATATTCCTAAACATATTTTTTGTTTAATATGCAACAGTCCAGCCTTTTATTAAAATTTAGATAATATTTTTGTTGAGTACAAAAAATGTGTTTCTTAATTTTACCTTGAGTGTAGTAGCAAACAAAGCTCAAAATCGATGATTATCGATGCAATAGATCTTTAGTCGACTAATTGACATATTTAGGGAAATGGTTTGAATTCACCAATCAAACAGAGTATGTTTGTGATCCAGTGATGTGTTACCACGTATGTTTGTGTTCCATTGATGTGTTACCGGGTTTGTTTGTGATCCAGTGATGTGTTTACCGAGTTTGTTTGTGATCCAGTGATGTGTTTACCAAGTTTGTTTGTGACCCAGTGATGTGCTTACTAGGTTTGTTTGTGTTCCATTGATGTGTTTACCAGGTTTGTTTGTGATCCAGTGATGTGTTTACCGAGTTTGTTTGTGATCCAGTGATGTGCTTACTAGGTTTGTTTGTGTTCCATTGATGTGTTTACCAGGTTTGTTTGTGTTCCATTGATGTGTTTACCAGGTTTGTTTGTGATCCAGTGATGTGTTTACCGAGTTTGTTTGTGATCCATTGATGTGTTTACCAGGTTTGTTTGTGATCCTGTGATGTGTTTACCGAGTTTGTTTGTGATCCAGTGATGTGTTTACCGAGTTTGTTTGTGATCCAGTGATGTGTTACCACGCATATTTGTGTTCCATTGATGTGTTACTGGGTTTGTTTGTGATCCAGTGATGTGCATTACCAGGTTTGTTTGTGTTCCATTGATGTGTTAATGGGTTTGTTTGTGATCCAGTGATGTGTTTACCGAGTTTGTTTGTGATCCAGTGATGTGTGATCCAGTGATGTGTTTACCAGGTTTGTTTGTGATCCAGTGATCTGTTTACAAAGTTTGGTTGTGATTCAAAGATGTTCTTATCATGTTAGTTTGTTATCTATATATTAATTATAGTTTTGACTACACAGAGAAAAAATCTATCAACTAATATTACAAACAATATTTATAAGCCTTAAATACAATTTGTAAAATGGTTCAAGTCCAATATTTTCATGTACATATTTGACCAAATTTGTGTTAAAACATTCGGTTTGCATCTGAATTGAAACTATTTTGTTTATTTTGTTTGTCTGGCAGTTAAAAATGACCCCTCTTCATTGGGCAGTTGAGAGGGGGCAGGTGGACACCGTACAACTCCTCCTACAAAATGGGGCCAACCCTAGACTAGTCAACAAATTCGACAAAACTCCCTTCACCATTGCTCTAGATAATAACAGACATGACATCCTGCAGCTTCTACAGGTACATCTTCACTTCATCACTTTTATTTATCTTTTTTTATCGTCACTTTTTCTTTCATTTATCTAGCTCTCTAAGGAATATCACATTATTTAACATTTTGAGGTATATTTTGATTTTTATGGAATATATCCTTATTTCCTTTACCTTATTCCATGTATAAAATAAAGTACTTCAAAAACTAAAAATAGGGTTTTTAAAGAGCTCTTAATATTTATATATATATATACATATATATACATATCCAATGTTCATTTTCTGTGTTTTTTCTAAATGTTATTCTTTCTTTCTTATCTATGTCCCCTATACCAATTTCTTTTTTTCCCTTTTGTGTTGTTTAGTTTCCTCTTCTAGGAAGTTGTGTTACACGTTTCACGCTCCTCCCTGATGAGTTCCGATAGAATGAAACATAGGTCGAGGGATTGGGTGGTAACAAAACATTTTCTTCGAGAAGCAGTCATTACCTCGTTGACCAGTGGCAGAAATGTAAAGTGTGTTCTTATTTTCATTGCAAAAGCCATATTGTGCTTATTGCCGCTTATCCGGGTGATTCTCTGTCAACTTTAATTTTTGATTTTCAAAATAGTTAATTTTTTGGGGAGAGAAGATAGAAGTTGGGATCATTATTTTTAGAAATGGGTCGAACCCACTATTTCTCGAATCCGAATCTACATTTTATGTTTCTTATCCCAAATCCGAATCTTAGCATATTGTTAGAAATTTTAATGATCTACAAATATACCTACAATACACAATAGAGGCCTGAACTGTAAATTAAGACTTATTTCAATCATGCTTTCAATTTTAATCAACCCCTCGCAAAATACTGGTTAAAATCCAGCCAAATTAAACAATCCAGACTTGTATTATTGTTTAAAAATAAAATCAATCTAAATTTGAGTGTCTTTTAGTTATTTTTAAAACAGGGTGTCTACTGGGTCACGAAAGTCACAAAAAAATAACTAATTGGGAAAAAAGGTCACGAAAGTCACGAAAAAGTCAGGAATTTTTAATGTTGGTCATAAAGTCAGGAAAATAATTTTAGTTTGAATTTCCTGCACATCATAAAAACGCGAATGCTTCAAAGATAGCGCCATCCACTACAATGCAAAAACATAATGCCCACACAATTAATAAATTACTAAAAAATTTCATTCAAACTAAAACATCTGGTGAGTTTGATAGCCAAAGTATTTGTTGTGGGTTGCGGGTCGATGGCGAAATGCTCGCATCTCACACACATTCTTGGAAAAACCTAGTTTTGATATCCTGAACTGTGAAAACTTATGCCACACTAGCTGCTTGGAGATAATCTCCCACGCCAGCTAGACACTGTGCAAAATCCCATTTGTTTAGCAAGTAAAGCAACATAAAACACATATGGCAACCTTTTGAGAGTGATTTTATTTAGATAAATGCGCATTTGTACAAAATATGTTTGCAGAGGTAAAAATTATCGTGTATATGAATCATGCATTTATTCAATAAAACATTTTGTTTATTTGAAAACAAAATTAGGTGACTTAATCTACTCCCATTTATTCAAAAAGTTGTCTTGGCTGAGTTGGCAGCATGAATTACTCATGAGAAAGAGTTTAATTCATGAATGGTATTAATATTTAGATAGAGTTTATTTTTCAATATGTTTTAAAATATAAACATAGTAGTTCATCCTACCTAGGCTACCCCACTATTCTTATTCAAAATAACCAACCAAGGTAAATTTAAAACTGTACTATAACTTTGAAATTTTATGTTTAGGTGATTATTAAAAAAAATTGATGAGTTTTGTAAAATAAAAAATGTGCATATTTAAAAACAGATTAAACAAGCTAATTATTATTGGGGTAGTGAAAACTTATAACTTATAATCCTATCTACCATAATATCTATGCTTATAAAAAATATTGTGAAATAAATAATAGGTCTATATTTATACCAAAATTTCAATTCTCAAGTGAGGGGAAACAAATTGAGCAGTGATTAACTTCGGCCCCTCTGACGCTATAGATATACACACTACCATATGAGTTAAAGTGACAATGATGTTAAATTGACACTTTTATAATTTATCCCTATTTTGAGGCCCTACACTTATTTGCAAACAAATGAAAGTAGTTTCAAACAATTGAAAGATTGTTTCCTAATAAGTCCAAACAAAACATTTTACATGGTGCACTTAATACAATAATAGTGTTTACTTTCCTTTTATGCATAATGGCCAGTTTGTATCCCAGTGGCACGTCATCAGCTTTCCAGTATTGTCAGTGTTGCCAACTCTCACGACAATATAAAGATTTCAAAATTAGCATCATTTTGGTTTAGCGTGTGGCCCATGAGATCCTGACTTGTGAGTTTGCTCACTAGCAATCTTTCTCATAATTTTCAAATTAGAGCACCTCTTGGACCATAGATGCTGCCTCCTTGTAAATGACCTGTCTATAGACCATAGATGCCACCAGGGACAAATCCAGATAATTTTCATAGTCGTCATAATTATAAATAACATAGTTACTTACAGTGTTAGTATGGAGTAAAGAGGCCTAAATGGATGCCAGCAGTGGTCACTGATGTGTTAGGGAGGAATATGTACCGTGTCAGTTTTAAAGAAGGGCTTGGACAAACAAGACACATAGACCAACTTCGGAAACGCTATGAAAGAACACCTCAACCAGAGGATGCCTCGGAGAGACCATCTTCACAAGTTAAATCGGCAAGATACTCAGTTAAAGACCTTGTGACACATCAGAGAGCAGGACCACTTCAACAACCAATACTAACACCTCTGGCGAGAGGAGACCACGAGCAGCAACCAGTGGAACAGCAACCAACAGCACTGATAGACAACACAGATCGACAACCAGCAACACCAGAATCATGGCCTCTCCTGAGGCCACGGAGACAGTTGCGTACTCCTGTGTACTTGAGAGATTATGTGTAGAGATCTAGGAGGGGAGGAATGTAATATACTTTATAGCAGGGATGTGTATAGGTTAAGTTCCGTTCTAAGACTTTATCATTGTGCTTTTGGTGTTAATACGTGCGCGAGCTATGTGGTTCGTGTACAATACTAAATATGTGTATGTGTAAGGACACATAATTCTCCACCCTACTTTATTATTGTAAATTTACGGATAACATCGAAAGATATTAAGAAGTGAAGCATTTCTAATATCACAAGAACAATAAACAACAACATAGAAATAATCTTTATAATGCACAATCTTATATGTGTTGAGTCACATCCTCATCTTAGCATTTTGTATTCCCCCTCCCTTTCCTCTCTAAAGCTTACGTTATTTACAAATCTTTGACTATGACACCCGAGGGGTGTGAGAAAGTTAAAATTATATTTGTGATCAAATTATTTTGTTAAATAACAATTTTCAAATTGAAATATGGACCTGTGTTAATTTTATTAATTTTAAAAGAGTGGTGGTCAAAGCATGTTCAATAGTGCTCCCTCTCCCCTTTCATTTACAATTGATAGCAAAATAGTTTCAAGACATTTATCTATTATGACAAGTATATTTCTTATTAAAATGGCCAATAGTCCATAATAATTTAGATAATCTTGTATTATCAATACCAAATTATTGACTCTGTTTACAGATCAGATTACAAAAGGTAGGGTCATATTGTTTGATTTGTACACCTAATTGAACCGAACCCTTGTAGGTTTTTCGTCGATGTACTAATTAAGCTAATGTGTTAGAGAAGAGTAAGGATGCCTTTAGATGACATAAGCTCACATTTGCGTGGAGGGTGAGTGGAAAACATTTTAGGAATAATAAACTCACAGCACCCAACTAGGATCGAACACCGATCTCACTCCTCGACAGTCCAGTTTATTGCAAGTGTAGTGTCTTAGATCATACAGTCACCAAAGTGGATCCCATAATTATATTAATTAGGTATTCTATGCACACGATTTGAAATTAATGGAGGAATTCTAAATTACAGTATTAAAATGATATTTTTCTTGCAGAAACAATAATACATTCATCCCACCTTTTTTTTAAAATCCAATTCCCAAGAGAAGAACATTTATTTTTCTTTCGTCTGGTTGAGAGATAAAGTAAATTTTTATTTATTTTATTCGATCTCTTTTTACAGAAATGGCTTCCATTGCAAAACATTTGACAAGTGATTGTGAAACCAGTGAATGGTTACAATCATGTACCCCTTTAATTTCTGAGGAATTCTTTGAATTGCGACTAAGCGTGAGATGTATACCATGCCAGATTTGTTTAGTATCACCTTTACAGGCTAGAAATAAATTTATATTGTAATTGTGTATAAGGAACGCTTCTGTGATGTAATTTGATCGTATAACAGCTCTAATTGATCTTTCAAATCTGTATTATAAAGTTTTTGTAGTGTTTTATTAGTTTGTCTCTTTTCTCAACTAGAGTTTTTAGTTGTAATGTTACCCAAGGGCAAGTGAATTTTTTGTTTTGCCATTTTATTACTTTAGTAGTCGTAGATTTGTGTATAGTTTTACCATATTTACTAAGATTTTGGCATCATTTGCTTATTTGTGTGGATGTAAAATGATAACTATCAATGTATGTGATGGTTAAATAAAATAAACGAACTTAATTATTTCGCATATGGCGTACCTCTGCAGAACCTTGGCACCATTAATTATTTACAAGATAAAATAGGTAGTCATATTATAGTACAAGCATAAAAAGCAGATCAACAATATTATTAGAGATTGTAGTCGTATTATCACAATAGATTAAGTCACTGTTGGATGTTCAAAAATCACTGCTCAATATTAAAAGTATGAGCCGAGACAAAGGAGAATACCTCCAAGCAAATAGTTAAATAATTAGTGGTGGTCGGTCCATGTATGCACAGCAATCACTGCTTGCCTACTTTCAGCGAAATAATAGTTATTATTATATCAAATAAATTAAAATAACTTGATTATTGATAAAATCTCAAACAATATATTTTGGAAGCTTCTTTATTTAAGATTTTTTATTTTTCAAGTTTGTCTGTTGAGTTATCCTCTCCCCGAATCCCACGATAGCATAATAGCTTACTAATAATAAAAGCAATATCAAAAGTGTCTCTATGGCCTTCAAATGGCACGAGGGTCGAAAGGGGGAGAAAGAGGCTAAGACGCATGCGCGTCTAATGTCCCCTATACAATCAGTAGAGGTATAATAAAAGCAAAGTTTAGACTGTCTCTTGCGATCTTGAAATGAAAGAATAACCGTAAATAGCCACCTCGTGGGCAGTGGCCATTGTCAATGTTGGAGCATGTGCCGTATCAATTATACAGGTTGTCCAGCGACCTGGAAAACGGAAAAGTCAGGGAATTTGATCACATTTATGAAATTAATGAAATTGCTACGTGCATTTACAATAATCAACTGTCAAAAATATTTTTCTTTCACTGTGAATTTTCTTTTAGTACAGTTGTCCATTTTGAATATACGAATCTCAATTCTTAAAGTCGACATGGGATCTAACTTAAATCTAACTTTGAACGCACATCCCCATTGCTTTAGGCTGACATCCTTTAACCCCTACATAGAGTGTTAAAATTTCAAAATGTGTATGTGTCTAAGAATATTATATTAAATTGAGATCATAATACAATAATGTTACGTCATGTAATTTTAAAATATAGTTTGGCTGAGCACCCTGTTATACTTTAGTTGTGTTTACTGGTGAATCTTGTACGGGTCATAACTTGTTTTTATTAAAGTGTTAATCTTTATATTTTATTTTATTTATCATATTATTTATTTAAATTTAATATAAATTTGTATTTTCAATATGTGTGTGACGTAATAAAATTTCGCTCTTGATAATAAAAAAAACCCAAGTAATTAAGGTTTAAAAAACTTAGCTCAGCTGCACGAGAAGAAACAGGTAAATGTTTTTGTTTTTTAAATTGTCACACGCGATGTTGTTTGATAATACTTCCGGGCTTTGATTATTCACATACGTTTATTATGTCTTCTGGCATTAAAATAACTACCCAATAAAAATTTCCGAGCTCCAAAGGCAGTTTCTTCCAAATTAACAACAAATAACTTATGTAATTTTATTTACCGAATAAAATAAAATATGGACAAATATTAAGCCATCATTATATAAACAGTCAAACTCTTACAGTGGGTAATATGTGTAGTTCAATATGTGTAGTTAGTAAATTATTAGTGAAATCTTTTTCAACTTTTCAAGACGTTGCTTTTAAAAGTGAGATTCTTAAAACTGGTAGACCAACACAAGATCTTACGCATCTTACTTTCGGTAATTTTTATATTAAGTCTTAAGCCATAGATTTAAGTTAATTTATTTTTATGATTTTTTTTCCTTTACTCCCAAAATGGTCATCTTAAAATTAGTTCATGATTTATAGTTTATTTTGACTTAAATTATGCTCCCAAAAATGTAATGAAAAAAAAATCCAAGGTTGCTTGCCCAGCTCCGAGCCCACCAGCCGCCACTGCTTAAATATATAAATGAATAAAAGGTGTAAGTGCTAATTACCCATTAGCACTTACACTCAAAATACCTTATACATGATTATCGTTTAAATCCAAGAACAAATACATCCTAATAATGTGTGGCAGATATAAACGCTCTGTGAAATCGTGTTACTGGAAACGCCCATACTTGAGTAAAGTTCCCCAGCTGACTGTTCAACAATTCTTGGAGGAAGTTCAACACATGGACATCTTGCACGCTTGCCAGATTTAAACTGTAATAACGAGTTGCTTCCCTATGCTGTCATCAGCGGCCGTCTTTTAGCGCTAGTTGGAGTTTTGCTCGTTTCTCGAAAATCACATCCTTGCCCCCTCTTGTTGATGTCTCTTTCCCCCCACCGTAACGATTCGTCGAAGGGCATCCTATAAGTTAATCAAGGACCAGTGGACTACACAAGCAGTGATCACGATGTTTGAGGCTCCAGTCTCTCCTCGCCGCAAATCAAGTAAAGTCTATGACTATGAGAACTTAATCTAGTAATCTTTGATAGGGCATTCGTGATATGTTTATAATGTCCATAAGACACAGATTTGAATTTCAGAGTTTTTTCTCTGTTTTTATATGTCCATAAGACATAGTTTTGAATGTCAGGGTTTATGCTCTATTTTTCTATGTCCATAAGACATAATTTTGAATGTCAGGGTTTATGCTCTATTTATCTATCTCCATAAGACATAGTTTTGAATGTCAGGGTGTATGCTCTATTTATCTATCTCCATAAGACATAGTCTTTAATTCCTGGGCAATAAACAGACACTCTATACTGTATGGCTATGCTCCGACTAGGCTAACTCTTTAGATCGAAATTTGGTGGAAATCAGGTTATTTATAGCTTTGTTCCATAACCTAGTTGGATCTTTGACTGATACCAGCCTCTAGTCTATCTATTGTTGTACCTTAGTACGGTACTCAACTCGTGGGTACGCTACTAGTCCAGAGTAGTCGTCCGCGTGGTATTATTTATTTTGTCCAGCCCCCTTTAGGCACTGCTTGAATTTGTGAATGTTTGACTGTTGGCAATTGTTATAGCCTGTGTCCAGACTTATGTTGATATTTAAATATACTATTGAATGACCAGGCATATGGAGTTAACTTATGCTGGCTAGCTAATTTGAATAACAACGTTGTAACTCTTTAAACTAGGTGTTTCTAGAAATTGGGTTTTTGTTAACTATTATTATTTTGTACGCTTATTAGGTTAAAGTCTAGTAGCCACAAGGCTGAAGTGATGTTATGTATCGTTGCTTAACCTTAAATCAATAATTGCTTACAATTTAAATTGCCGTTGAGTTGAGGCAGACACACCTTCGTTGTAGAATGTGTGTTTGTTCTACTTTAACGAGTTAAACCCTTTCTAATATCGACACAGCCGTACTTGTCATGATTGTAGGTCAAACCAAGCTAATTCACACAATACGCTCCCAATGGGGACAACCATATATAATATACCAGATATATTTCCATCAATAAACAAAGGAATGTTTAGTATATGATCTCATTAAACCATTTGTATTACTTTCGAATTGTTTGAATTCAAATAAGCTGATTTTTTTAACCCGTACATCTCTGTTATGTTTGATCCTTCCCATCCTTCATTGTATACCTTTGTTACTGTATTCGTCACTTCTTATATCAGAAAGGATAAGTGGCGATACAAATTTATGAACAATGTAAACCTTCTGTGACTGGTGCTGTTGCATTTTTGCAACAGCTGTATTTAAAAAAACAAACTAAAGTTAATTAGGTCAGATCCCCTCCAAGTATTCTTCAGTTAGTTCCTGCTGCAAAGTATAATGTCGTCAAACATTCAAAATAATGTTTATTTTCTGAGATACGGGAGTTTCAACCGGCACCATACAGGAATGTTATGAATACGCAATGGCACCAGTCAGGATGTCATACGTCTATCTCATTGCCACCGTATGTTCACATTGCATAGTTGTGCAAGTTCTATCACGTATCTTAAAGTTATATAATGTTGCTTTAGTTTGCTGTAGATAAAGTATTATTTTGTTAGGAAGAACATTAGAAGTTAATTATTAAATTTACTAAAACAATTATAAGGTGTTCATACACGATGCCATGGGATAATAATAATATGGTAAGGTGTTATCAATGTTGACATTAAATCAATATGTTGGAATTTTCTTTACTGTTCTTCCAACCAAAATCAGGCTATAGTTGTTATTCGCGTGCGGTTGTTATTATACAGAAAAATACGAATTGAAGGAAGGAACTCAAGTAAGAAATGTCTTTTTTAAACAAAAATATAAGTAAAATTACATAAAAACAGTTGATCAAGGAATTATGAGGGAATAAAATTTTGTTACACTGTATTCCAAAAAAATTTCGCTGTGTCTAAAAGAGGTAATTATAACTTTTTTTTATCTAAATCTGATCATTAATGTAATGCACTCTCATGCATCCGACATCTTATTGAAGTTTGTTTCTAGACTGTCCTATTGTCTGTGGTCAGTATTTGAAAGAGCTGCGGTTCAGGGGTTTCACCGAGCGTATAGGCTGCTCCTCGTCTGTGGTGTTGCCCCCGTCCCGCCGGGGCTTCCTGGCTGCGGCTCTGAACATCTCCTTGGTCAGTAGGGGCCGGATGACGCTGCTACTTTGTTCCAAACTGTCGTTCCGACTACTGGTCGTCACACTATCCTGGAAATATCGACAAAAACTGTCTACGTGTGGTACTCAACTAACAAGTTAGAAGGGAGGGTTGACTATTTGAATAAATATTCTTCTTTCAGGGCTATTTCCAGGCGTATAACTCGAACAGGTAGTAAGACGCGGCGACAAAAACAACTTATAGAGAGCTAGTGATAATGTTGAAAGTAGATTTATCATATATCTCACCTAGTTGTTAGTATCTTTCAAAACTCCCGATATATAAACTAGAGATGGGTCGAATCACTATTTCCCGAATCCGAATCTACATTTTAATTTCGAATCTCAAGCCCGAAACCTATCAAATTGTTAAATTTTTTAATGATTTACAAATAGACCTACATTACACAATATAGGCCTAAACTGTGAATTAAAATTTATGTCAATCGTACTTTCAATTTTAATCAACCCCAACTACCCCTCGCAAAATACAGGTTAAAATCCAGCGAAATTAAACAACCTAGACTCATATTATTGATTAAAAATCAAATCAATCAAAATTTGAGTGTCTTTTAGTTATTTTAAAAAGTGTTGTTAGAATGAGTTAAGTTTGTAAAAAACGTGAAATAAACATATTAGGCCTAATTATCCTTTGATCAACTTTAATAGTCATTAAAGGATATTTTATTGTATTAAGATAGCACAAATAAAAATACAAACGGATATTTTTAATAAAGACTAAAACAACATGCTTAACAATTAAACACACAATGGAAATAGTGAATACAATAATACTTAATTATGTTTTATTATTTTATTATATATCCATTATCTATTTTCGCGTAGAAAACAAATATATTCGATTTTTGCGATATATCGATTTCTAAGAATACATTAGATTTAAAACACGAACATATTTTCGACTACAATATGCTCATTCCCATTTTATAAGGCAGGACTACGTTTGAATATTTCTACAATTACTTCAATAACATATTTAAAA
>CABFVX010006248.1:26245-41934 GCA_902151425.1 Timema shepardi
GGTCTAGGGGTAAGGTGTCAGACTTCTGTGCTGGCGGCCGGGGTTCAATCCTCGGTCCCGGCACAGATTTATCTGATTACCAAACCCTTCCTTCACCTCTGACAAGACATCTTGTGAATGTGGGGAATGCCAGGCCTCCACCGTGGTTCGGATTCCACGTTAAACTGTAGGTCCTCCACTTCATCTCACAATCACCCTCCCATTACACATTAGCGTAAGTGCGTATAACCCGAATGGGTAGTAAGACGTGGTGCTAATAATAATAATAATAATAATAATAATAATAATAATATACGATACGTAGGCCGGTAGAGATAAATAAACAATTTTATCGATGCCTGACTGTTGACACTTGACAGTAATTATTTTTCATGAAACCCAACAAAATGTCTAACTTAAGGATCGTATGCAATAAATTGGGGTTCTTTGAATAGGTGTAGATAATTAAAACCAGTTGTGTAGTAAGAATTAACAGTATCTTTATTTTAATCATCACTCGGACGAGTAAACATAATATACGTCATCGCGACTGACTTTATATTGTGTTTAATGGAGGCTGACTTTGTATCATGCGTAATGTGTTCTTATTTCGGTTTAAAAAAAAGGCCACAATTTCTTTTATTTATTTCGAGTTTATTTGGAATTCTAATTTTAATTTTCCGTTTTTGAAGAGTTTTAATGTGGCCATTAAAATATTTACAAGTTTGTTCGTGAGGTGAAGGTTTTAGAAGTGAGCATGCGCTGAAACAGTTGAGTCCAAGTAGCCCATACAATTGGGAGGGGAGGGTACTAGGCACGAAAGATTTTCCACACCTAACGATTATTTTTATTTCTTAAATAATATTTTATTCATGTTTATCTCTTTTCTCCGACAAAATAAATATTACGGATTAAGCTGTGCTTTGAAAGTAGGCCTAACTAAGTAATTTTTGAATTCAAAATATTATGCTTTGTTTAAGAGGTGAAAGATTCGATCATCGAATCCTGTAAAACACCAAATCCTCGAATCTCGAATACTTGTCAGAATTCGGTGGATTCGAGGATTCGAAGATTCTAATAGCCCATCTCTATTATAAAACTTTTACTCCTAGATTAATCTTACATAACCATCATTCACATTCCTGATTATAATTTAGAGACATTTGTGAATCCACTTCTCTCTCGAGCAAATGTGAATATAGTTTATGATCAGTTTGAAAAGTAATGTTTACTTCACTAGATACAATTCTGTAGGGTAGCCGCCTTGAAAATATTTCATGATAAGAATCCATTTATAACATTCTCTAGTAAAGTGATAAGTAATAATGTGTTTGGTGCTCTGATTAAAATATATTACTAGATCAAGTGTAAGGTGATTTATTAAATGTATTGTAAAAACAACAAACATAAGCCTTAATGTAAAATTGAGACAGGCAGAACAAGATATAAATAAACATTTATGTTTGTTTCTTAGCCAAAATTTATCTATAGTCCGTTCCACTCTTACTCTGCAGTACAGGTCTTATGGAGCGCGCAGTTGCCAGATCTCACCTACTAGAAACAGATGGACAACTTTTACATTCAAACTTAGCAAATTATACAAACTCTATACACGCTATGGCAATCAATTTGAAGTTTGAGCTGTCAAGAATTGTGTATTATTCTGTTTATTAACATATTACTGTCAATTTGATATACACTGTACACTGTCACCTACAATGAATAGGTTGGAGATCTAATCCTTTCAAAGATGATCTTCACAAGTAAATAGGTTTATAAAAAAAAATTCCCTGTTTGCATGTGAATGTGTGTGCACTTTTATAAACAATTAGGCCTACCTAATTCATCTTTACTATAGTAAAAAGCTAAAACTCAATAATCATAATAATAAAAAATTAATATACAATAGTTTTATAAATTAAAATGCTGGTAATTCTAAAGGAGGGAGGATTCTAAAATCTATTCAAGGTACATTTAAGTTCACCATTTATAGTAAATACCATATTAGTTTAAACCTAAAAAAATACATTTATGCTTCATCGTTGTCCCCACACAAGGGCGTGACTTTATCAATTGTGAAGTAGTGTTTAGTGGATGGCCCAGGTCGCTCAAAGTTTTGAGAGTGAGCAGGTGGACTTATGGGTGGAGGAGATGACACAGGGAACGATGAAGATGATGAAGTTAGTCTTATTAAAAATTTCTCCTCGTCATCTCTCAGCTCATCTGCTTCTCATATGTCATTTTCAATTTTGTTGACGTGATTTATATAATTGAAACAGTTTCCTACAGAAACCTTTTTATTCGTGGCAGATATTAAGGACTTCATATCTTTAACCTTAAAACTAGCATTGATCATTTTAATAAATGTTTTAACCTGAGCCCACACCATCTCTATAGGGTTAAGTTCATAATGATACGGAGGCAAACGAATGACTTTTCGATCCACCGCCTTCGCCACCTCATCCACTTTGTATCTTTCAATTTTGTGTTTGTGTTGCGAAACCAAATACAGCATTTCCCATGTCAATATTTCGTCATCAACATCAATGTTGTTATGGATAAGCCACTCAGCTATTCGAGCTTTACGGTATGATGTGGTTGGGATCGCTTCGCACCTTCTGCTGTGATAAGCTGCATTATCGATTACGATAACAGTTCCTTCAGGTGTATTAAGGAGTAATTGCAATGTTCTTGTTATCGTTTCCATGATAAATAGTTTTACAAATTAACACTAAACACTGAATCAATAGTAAATAATATATAAAATGATCACCCGATATAAAGTAAAATATATTATAACTAAAAATATAAGGACAAAATTAAAATATTATATGAACAAACGTTTGATACAAATAACGATTAAGCCACCAAACACTCTTAGCACTCTGTAGACCCACGCCAAAATAATGACCGTAACCTGTAACACAAGAATAATAGATCACTGCTGGAGAGAGGTTTCTTGGATGGATGTGAAACAGCTGTGTTTTGCTTTTCCAAGAGGATTGTCATCAGAAGGATTCATTGGTGTGAAGTCAGCAGGGTTATATTTATGTTTACATGGAGTGCTATTCCTGAAGACTGTGTTTTGACTTTCAGCATCTCACATTGATTTAAATCAATTATATAACAAAGTAAAACCCGCCTCGGTGGCGTAGTTGGCTAACGCGCTTGTCGTGATGAGCTCTACTGCTGAGGACGGGGAGATCGAGGTTCGAATCTCGGTCGGGTGAACTGGGGGTGGTTTTTCCATAAATGGTTTTCCACTCTCCCTCCACGCAAATGCGGGTTAACTTCATCTGATTAAACCTTCCCAATTTCTAATCCATTAGTGTAATTAGAACTTAAAGCGTATAACCCGAACGGGTAGTAAGACGCGGTGCTAAATATTATTATTATTATTATTATTAACAAAGTAACGTGGCTAAGAGTATGTTCATCAGTATTTTCCTGAAACTATGGAAAAATAACCTGTTAAAATCAACCTCAGATAATTATTTTGTATTAAGTGTATGTAATTTTCAAACACGTTAATTATATCAACACACGACTTAAAAACTACCTTAATACTAATAAAACACAACATCCAGTCCCCTAGCCGACTATTTTCAAAAGGTAAATCTCAGACCATCCCACTCTCAGACCTTTCTCTATCTCAGTTGGCTCAAGTTCTACCGACTGTTCTACAGTGTTTAATAAATGCCAGTGAATTCGACCAGGACTCGAACCCGGGCCTGATTATAAACGGTGGCAAAGTGTGAATGCGAGTGTAAAACCTTATACTGCCCATCCACCCACCTCTGTGGGTAAGCTGGTTTCTTAATTCAGAAGCATGGTGTGGTAAAATTTGGAGTTGCATATAAAATCTATTCTCAAATTGTTAACATTGTCTCGGCAAATACAATAAAACCATGTTTATTAAACTATAATTACAAACAAAGACGAGTATAATGAATGTATAAGTGAATGAACCTTGTATTTTGTGAAACCAATATTATCAATTTTGATGTGGATGGGATGAACTAACGCTTCAGTTCTCAACGCTACAACTGTATAACATTACTCTGCTCTTCAAGACCGGACAGAGCTCAAAGTGAACTACACCCTCTTCAACTTCAAAATGCTACCACACATAAATGGGGGGCGCTATTGGCCCATGGTTTTTTCTTTCAAAAATAAAGTTGAGCTTTTCTTATCATTTCTTAAACATAATGTACCTAAGCAAAATCAAAAGAAAAAAATGTCTAACAAGACAACTTTTTCATGTTTTACTTTAAATATTTCAGGAGATATAATACGTTTTAATTTTTTTTAGCATTATATAAAAGATATTCCTTTCAGACTTTGCAGACGTTGTTCATAACTGTTATAACAACCACCATAAAATTACTGGCTTTTCCACACAATTGGAACTAGACTTATGACGTGATACATTTGGAACCTCATGAAACTTTGACACAATGCATATTTTAATATTTTGAGAAAAAAAAGTGATTTAAAAACATCTATGGTGGTTTAAATTGATTTCACAAGATGCATAAATGTATGTTCATTAATATGCCATGTTTATTTCATAGAAATAACGACGTCCAAATTTAAGATACAAAATGGCAACTCCGCTTGTTAGAAAAAGGACAGCGCTAACGGAGAAACCAATGTGTTGGAAAGAGATGGTAATAATCCANTTTAAAAACATCTATGGTGGTTTAAATTGATTTCACAAGATGCATAAATGTATGTTCATTAATATGCCATGTTTATTTCATAGAAATAACGACGTCCAAATTTAAGATACAAAATGGCAACTCCGCTTGTTAGAAAAAGGACAGCGCTAACGGAGAAACCAATGTGTTGGAAAGAGATGGTAATAATCCATAAGAGCCTGTACTGCAATTTGAGAGTGGAACGGCCTATAGTAATAATAATCAATATACAAAAATTGCTAATAATATACACTCGATGAACTAGGTCAAGAGTGGAAATCAGTTCTCCCATTATTATCCTTTTTACCGTGGCTTATTCCAAGCGATTGTTAGTTGACATTCAAATGTATAAGGACCAAAGGTAAAATATATGTTGCAAAACATAACCGTGACTAAAATAATAAGCGATAGCTGTGTACATACCAATGAATCCTCGCTGGATTGAGAGCGGGTCACATCACTAGTCATGGTGAGCCATAGATCATTCCGAATGGCTGAGATATTTAACCTGCTTCTAGCGGGAGCCAGAATCCTTGTGATGAACGACCTACAAGCTGACGAAACTTTGGGTTCCTTGGGGAACGTCACTTTAGCTTGCACTTGCTGACATCGAAACAATTAGATTATAACAATGGTGAGATGTCTCTTTATAAACAGGACATTCTTGATAAGAGGTACAAGTACAATGTACTGTACATATAATTCTAAGTATGCGATCAAACTCTAATCTGTGATCTTGCAAAAATGTTATACATACATAATCACATTGTTCCCTTACAGCAGGGGTCCCCAAACTTTTTAAGAATATGGCCATATAAGAGTATTGAAATTGCTAAGTGGGCCAGATTAAAAAAAATTATTCACATAGGAAAATGAATAAGTTTACAATAAACAATCTCTAATTGTCTAATCACTCTAATGATTGCAACATATAACTAACTAATTATCGAAATTAAAATAGGGCTAATGAGAACTATGGGCTTGTTTCTTTGTTGCCAGAACAACTTTATCAATATTAAATGTTAAATTACAAACACCTGATTTTAAAAAAATCTTGCAAATGATTATCGTTTAATCTAAAGGGGATTTTTGATTTAAAATGTTTCATCTTGGAAAATGATTGCTCGCAAATGTATGTACTCTCGAATATGAAAATAATTTTTCTTGCAAAAATCTGAATACTACCATATTTAACTTTTAGCAACAAAGAATAAAACTTAATCAAGTTTTCATTTTTAAATTACTATTTTAGTGAATTGTTTGATTGCACACTTATTAATTCTAGTTGTATATTTACACTAATGTCATCAGCAACAATTTCAAAAGGATTTTGAAATATAACAAATGATTATTCATTGTTTTGAAATTCGTTTTATCGCTTATTTAGCTCATTTTCTAGCAATGTAATTTTCTCAATACAATTTTGAACAGAAAATTTAAATTTTGTCGGCATAGTTTTCCACAAATATTCACGGCAGTGAAAATCTGAAAAAATATTTTGTTGCAATGGTTTTATAAACGTTCTAGTTTTGTTTGAACTACCTTAATATAAAAAAAAATTACGTAGGCCCCTACAAGTTTTCCATTTCCTTGCCGACTTACATTGATACAAGTGAGATGTTCAATTATATCAGTTATAAATGCAAGACCCCACAGCCAAGCAGGTTCAGAAAAATCTGGAACTGGTTTTGATTTTTCCATAATGAATATGTCAATCTCATATCGAAGTTCAAAAAACAGTTTCGCGACTTAACCACCACATTCATTGTACTGTGATTCAATATCTTCTAGAAAACTTAAACTGACGATTCAATCCACCTTTTTTTATAATCTACAGTAGAAATGACGGTAGACATTACAGAGTTTAAATCAAGAACTTTTCCACACAAAGACTGTTGGTGTATGACTATAATACAATGTAAGTTCATTGGTCGATTGATATTTTTGGTATCAAATAATCTGTTAATTCTTCCAATTTAACCAATATTTGAACCAACCTTACTTTTCGCGCCATCTGTAGTCACACAAGTAAGCTTTTCCCAATTTAATTCTAATTCCTCGATTGTTTCTGTTACATTCAAAAGTATATTTTCTCTGGTAGGAGTGTCCTTCTAACTTTTCAATGTTGCTAGTTCTTCAGTTACCTCAAAACTCTGATTTATTCCACGGATAAAAACAGGTAACTGAACAATATGGCTAATATCCTCACTTTCATCATTTGCCAATGAAAAGTGATTAAAATACTAGAGTGATATCTGATCTTAAATCCCCAACTCTTCGAGTAACTGAACTTGAATATAAGCCTACACAAACAATTTTTTTTTTGTGAATTCAGACTTATTTCTTCAACCGTTCCTAAAATACATTTTTTTACCAAATTCAACATCTGTAAACAGTCTGCCTTCTTTAGCAATGATTGCAGCAACACAATAATTGGCACCAACCGAGGCGATATTTTCATTTGCAACATTGTGTTGACAAACAAGACACAAACACTTGTCTCTGCGCTGCACAAAGAAGTAATCAATTGTCCACTGTTCACGCGCCGGCTGGCCGTTATAGTACCAGCATGATACAAAATAGATCTCTGTAGGAACTTGCCGTTTGTTTCAGTGAAAAATGCTAGGCTGCGCATATAATATGAATACAGTTTGAGGAAGGACTTTTTAGGAGGAAAACATCCCATTATATTCGGGCCAATGCAGTATATAGGTAATATATTTAAAAGCATCTGTGGGCCGTGGTTTGGGGACCCCTGCTTTACGGGTTAGCCATGAAATTATGCAGTGCTCAAAAAACCACAACTCTATACTCAATCCACTATTTTCTCCGCACTTACCTATACTTGCACACTCCCTTTGCTTCAACAACATCCATACACCGAGTAATGTATGCTCTTTTATTCTTAAAACTATTAATGTTTCTCTGGATCACATATATTTGTCTACAATATTTAGCAACGTCTTACATGGCCTACCCCTTCCTTTTGATCCCCACACTCTACCTTCATATATTTGCTTGTCACTCGATCCATGTTCAGCCTCTCAACATGCTAATCTGGGTTATCTCGGTGAACAAACCATTGTTTTTTTTATATTAGAATGTCCTTGGTCGTGTGTGCCATGAACTTACCTTCAGTAGTTGTTTGTAATATGTGTCATCAAAAGGCAGGCGCCCAAAGACAATCGCATACAGGACTACGCCCATCGACCAAATGTCAGAAAGTTGTGGCTGGTAAGGGACTCCCAGCAGAATTTCTGGGGATGCGTAGGCATAGCTGCCACAAAATGTTTCACTCAATGGAGACACGCCATTTATGGGTTTCATGTGGCCTCTTGCGAAGCCGAAGTCTGCTAGTTTGATGTTATATTCTATATCCATCAGCAGATTTTCACACTTTATGTCCCTAGTAATAACAATAACGATTCGTTGTATGAAGCGAACATTACAAAGGTGATTTTGTTAGTCATACACATTGAGTGTACTTGGTGTTGGTAGAATTTACTTTTGCCATGTAAAATGGTTTAACTTATGAGGGATAGCTAACACACTTACCTTAGTCAGACTGAAAAATAAATTATTTGGATAAAACAATAAAACACTTTTTAAATACAAGCTTTTACTGTCAGATACATCTTTTTCAGGTCAAGGGAGGAGACTGATGGCTGACCGTCAACTTTGCAGGCCAACCAAGAGCGTCAGTCTCTTAACCTGAAGAATATGTCTGTGACAGGGAAAGTTTGTGTTTGCGTATTTTTTTAGTATTTTATTCCTCCTAATTCAAACCATGATTTATTCAAGTTGTTTATTCCAAATTACCTAAATGTTATATAAAATAAATGTATACTCGTGAACATTACACATACATATTTCCAGCATTTCATAGTTAGGTTGTTTTTTAGTCATCACCAGAAATATCTTTATTTGATTTTAGCTTCAACAATTAACCTATTTTGTGGCCACATGGTTTAAGATGTCACTCTTGCGACAAACTAGACTGTCACTGAAGGGGGTTCGATCCCAGTCTGGAGTATTGAGAATGTTTTTTCCTAAATGGTTCTCCACTCTTCCTCCATACAAATATGTGTACACTTCCTCAAGATTCAACTTTTCTCATCCTTGATATCACAGCAAACAACTTACCTATGAACAACACCTCTCTCGTGGCAATACCCCACACCATCCACGATCTGTTGAAACCAACGACGGGCACGAACTTCGTCTATGTAGTTATCTCTCCTGATAATATCCAACAGACTTCCGTTTTCCGCAAACTCCATCACAATATAAATTCTATATTGTTTTTTTAGAAGAAATGACACAAGTAAGCATAAGATTTAATAAACGGTACCATAACATATTTAGTAGAATGCGTGCGATTATCTATCCAGGGTATTCGAGTTGATGACATGTGAAACCACAATTAGCAGCTTTTTACCATCGTTTAAATATGTAACTTATCTCTTAATAAACTCTTGCACGCTTAAAATTAATTATTTAGAAATAAAAAATATGTTTATTTTTATTCCTTCAACTATCTTGCATCTCCATTGATGGTCCCATGTTTCTTTTAATATTTTGATTAGGGTGTAACATATTTGATGAAATATATATATTAATAAACTACACATGTTTTTGGTAATGTGTCAGCTTTACCTATGGGTTGTTTCAATGACCTGCAGGAATTTTATTAAGTTTTGATGTTTTAGACCCTTAACAACTTCTATTTGTCTTGGCAGAAACTTCTTTAGGTATTCGGTGGGTGCTTGGAACTTTGACACAATTTTCACCGCCACATCACGCTGGTGACGTTCCGAACGTGCTACCTTAATACAACAAACAATAAGTACACCACTATTTCAATTAAAAATTAAGTAGCCTCATATGTAATAATTGAGTAAGTGGGCCGTTATTATATTAAAAATATTAAATATTCCATTGTTGAGAAGTTTATTAGTCACTTGGATGCTAATCATTCTTACTAATCTAATTTAGGCCATTGCCATTTCAGATTGTTTTTCTAAGATTATAATTCTCCTTATTTTATTTTTGAGCACTGCATCTTACTACCCATTTAGGTTTTACGCATATTCACTAACTACCCACTAATATGCTAGACTCGAGGAAGGTTAAATTTAGATTAATTTAACCGTTGTGTCTATATGAAGTTAATAAATACTTCATTCCATTTATTTGAGGCATTTAACACGAACTTTCTGAATCGACACAACATCCAGCCTCTCAGCCAGAAGTTAATTAATCATCCTAAAGGAGAAAAACCCACATTTCACCAATGATACATTTTTCTGTCATGCCAGAAAATGAACCCGGGACTTCTTATCTCAGTAGACAGACACGATACCGACTGAGCTAAGGTGTTGGACCATATTAACTGAAATAGAGATAACATTACTGAGATATTTGATAACCTGGTTCTGTGTTCTCATGCTTTCTGATATGAATTAGAATACTTGTTTGACATCACATTTCTTTCTTTAACCCCATATTACTAAATGTTCGGGTTATACATCCATGTACTAACTACTCTAAATGAGTTGAGTATTAGGAAGACTGAATATAGTTGAAGTGTACCTACATTTGCTAGAAGGAAGAGTGTAAAACCACCCTCGGTGCACCAGATGGGTATATAACCCTAATCCCGCCATCAGCAGTTCAGTCTATTGCAAGAGTGATGCCTTAGACCATGTAACCACTCAATCAGGTCATTTTAATGTTGTTACCTTTACGGTGGCGTATGATCCCGAACAAATGGTGCGCCCCAAAGTGTAGCCATGATTCTCTATGACAGAGGGCTCACGCCCAGGAACAGGATTCTTCTCTAGGGTGTTTGGTGTTGTAGCTCCGGCATTCTCCGCGAGGATGGCTGTGGGTTTTGCCACCATAGTTGCACCGCCCCCAGGAAAACTTCCAGCGACATCATTCTTCTTAACGTTCATATTCTCTCATTCGAGGACATCTTAAGGTGTTCAAGCCACCAAACTAGATTTGTTTGGTACTGGATGTCTAACAATTACTGTATTGGCCCTCTCCTTGAATACAACTGTTCAAAAATGAATCCATTTCTTATATCCCAGAGCATCACTTAAAAATTTGTGGTTACCAAGGAAATAAGATTAGCTTTGTTTAGCAAGTAAATATAAATATTTTTAAACATACAAACAGTGTAGGACTACATTATTGAGTTATTTTTTATAAATTACTATAAAATGTCTATGTAATCCAGCATCGTGGAGTATGGATGGTAAGCAAACCTTGTTAAAACAACCTGTGATATGTTCTCGCCCACTTGACCAAACATACATTATGCTCCGCTCTGCATGCCCCACATGGGAATGTATTCCCCTGAATACCTGACCAATGAGTGTTCTATTGAGGGAATTCACTGATATAGCTTAAACAAATTTTGCTTACCCTCTCAACACTTCACCTTCATGACACGCCACTGACATCATCTATTTTTTTTAACTCAAATAAATGTTTCTATTAGTAGTTGGATTTTAATCGCATATTCTGTTATATTTAGTCTCTTTTCAAGCAAATATGGAACAATTTTCCCTTAATTCTTCTTTACTGTCACCTTAAAATAGTGAAACTAAAAGCAGATATTTCGAACGATAAGTAAGATGAAAATCTCTGAAAGGCAGGGTTGCCTCAATGTCAATAATCTATACTGACGTGGTCAGCTTTTAATTAGGAAGTTAATATTCGTCCATCCATTTCAAGTTGTTACGAGTGTTTTCTCACTTGTTTGTCTACTCATTCTTTCTTCGCGTATTTCACCTTATTTAAAATTAAAATATATTAAAAATGTAAGGTAAGGAATAATTATTATTAACTAAAATAAAATTTAACTGTGCATTAATCGTGGCCCAAATTTTTATGTCACCTTGAAAGTTTCAATTTTTTTTTCATTATAACCGTGGTTAATCGGCTTCATTACAAACGAATCTAATAACACATATTGAAATATATGTGGGTTGGGACCGGTTTGTACATTGTTTTATTGTTTGATCAGTACCATTAGTCTCTACGTCATGTTTCAGTCCTCTATGCTATCCCTTTGGATAGTGCTCCTTTATCTAGGTTCTCTATGCCTCGAAATTAGTTAGTTTTTGTTTGTTTTGTGATTTGATTGTTATTTGTTGAGGCTTAGACTGTGTTTTTGTTTTTTCTTGTATTTTCTTGACGCCTTCCACCTTCATTAACCTTTCCTCACTTTTGGAGGCAACAAGAACATACCTGGAACATTCTAGGTCTTTTGTTTTCCCGCCAAGTGTCGCTGGTACGGTTTTCCGTTCTGCCGATTTAGTGAGTCGTGCGCTGAGACTTGATAGACCCATAAGTGATGGTTATAGGCTCCATGATCTTTCACCTGGAAGCGGTCCAATCTCAGTTATTCGTGTGCGTGTGTTAATGGAATTGACTGCTCCAAGACAATACCAATCAGACAACATAAAGTGAAGGTGAGATGCCTCTACCCATTCCCATTCCAGCATACAGCCCATTTGTCCGTGTTCGTAGCACTGGTCCTCCAGAGGTTTTTAGTTTTCAGTTCTTGTGATTTACGCTACATAACTTTGGTCCATCCGGGGCAAGGATACGGGTTTCAGCGTTCCTTGCTGTTTCTGTGTGTTAGGGTGGATAGAGCAACTTATTTGTTTTGTGTGGTTATTTCTTGTAACCTTTGTTCACGTCATATTTCGGCCATGCTGGGTCAGTTAGATTAGTGACGTCATCACCTCGATATATCGTTTGAGTTACGGATCAGTCGCTGCCATATTGATTGTGCATCGTATCGAATAGTGATCGAGTGTCGTCAGTTCGATATTGTTCGAGAGTCGAGATGTAATCGATGGCCGTGCTATGACTGTTTGTAACTAATCTTGTTTGCTTACGTTTGAATGTTTAGTTCCCGTTTGTTACATTCAATTGGGGTTAATTTGCTATCATCATGTCTTATGCACAGCTCGAAGCTAGGTTTAAGGTGATAACTGGCTGGGTTAACAGACTTAACAAGCTGTCAGAACAAGTTAAAAATGGCATTACCTAAGTAGAGCTATTTAAGGCACATTGTTCAGACTTGGAACATTTGATATATTTTGAAGAAAGTCGCGTTAAATTGGGAGTCGCGGCAAGTAAATCTAAAAGGGACTTGGATGTTGAAGAACATAACAAGCTGATTGAAGACTTTGAAATTACCTACTACTAGGTTAAGGAGATTTATGCACGGATTACTAAGCCTTCATCCACATCGGGAAACGATAATGGACCTCCAGTAAAGGCATTGTCGGCAAAATTACCTAAGTTGCAACTGCCCACATTTTGTGGTATAAATACTGACTGGACCACATTTCATGACTTGTACGTCTCTTTAGTTGATACAAGCAAAACCTTAACACCAGTGGAAAGGTTTCGATATCTTATGACGACGTTATCTGGTGAGCCGCTAAGTTTATTAAAATAGTTACCGGTGACAGATGAGAACTACCCGTTAGCCTGGGCGACTCTTACAGAACGTTACTAAGATGTGAGGTCAATAGCTACTACATATTTAGAGAAGATAATGCATTTCCCGGGTCTAACCTCAAGGTCACCACAGAACTTAAGGGCGTTAGTGGACACATTCAAGGAGAACTTGGGTGCACTAAATGTGTTAAAGTTTCCAGTTTGTGAGTGGAGTTTAATCTTATTAAACTTGACACTGAACAAGTTAGATAGAGATACATTACTGATGTTTGAACTTGCGCACACGGGTACCAAATTACCAATTTTTGATCAACTTTTGGAATTTCTTGAAAATCAATTCAAAGCATTGTCATCTGCAAATCAAGGTCTAACACTGTCAATTAGCGCGAGTACTAGACATATAACAACCAACCGGAGGATAGAAGGATCACTGAAGTCACCTGTTGGAGTGGTAAGATCATTTTATGTTAACTCAAATCAAGGTCACTGCACTGTGAGTCAAGCTAGCCACAGTCTTTATAAGTGCCCAGTGTTCACGAGCAAGACACAGACACAACGCCGGGATTGGGTAAAGTAAAATAATTTGTGTTTTAATTGTTTAAGGAAGTCGCTCCAAGTAAGGGAGTGCTCCTCAAGGCTTAAGTGTCCGCACTGCAATCAAAATTTTCTCACATTGTTGCACATATGGTCAGGTAGTCAAGGCACCACCTACACTTGCGGTCAAGGATCATCTAGCTCAAACCAACGTTTTACCAGCTCTCACATTGATCACACCCATAGAGACAGTAGTTATATGCAAGGGGATGCTACCCATCAGGCTCATTCACCAGGCCATGAAGGCACTGTTACACGGGGTGCACCACCAGTTCTGTGAGCCTTACTACAGTCTTGTTGGGAACCACTGTATTGCAAGTTAAGGATGGGTATGGTGCTTATCAGAAGGTTAGAGTGTTGGTAGATTGTGCGTCACAAACATCATTTATTACTGAAGACTGGACTCACCGGCCGTGCCTACCACGTCTCAATTTGAAAATTCCTATTAGAGGGATTTCTCAGTCAACTGTGCAAACCAACAAGGGGGTTGTGATATGTGAATTGAAACCGTGTGGTGTTTATGGACCTCAGTTGCTCACCGAGGCCATCATTCTAAGTAAAATCACATCAGGAATGCCATCAACCATGCTTTCTAAAGATATGGTTCAGGAGTTTGCTCATCTTCAGTTGGCTGACCGTCATTTTCATGTACCAGTGCCGATTGACATTCTCTTAAGTGTAAATGTATATCCCGAGATCTTTGATGGTGGGTGGTATTCAACTTCATCTAATTGTCCCTCGGGATTGCATAGCATCTTTGGCTGGATCATAATTGGGCTAGTAGGACCTCAACCACTTATAACTTCTAGTGTCTCGTCGTTTTTTGTTGCTACTGAACCATCACTTGACAGTGTTTTGCACCACTTTTGGGAGGTGGAAGAATTACCCATGACTAACCACATTGACCCTGATGAAGCTATATGTGAGGCACACTATGTGACATAACACACTCGTGACAATGAGAGTAGATACATTGTTTGGCTACCTTTCAAGAATACACAACCAGAGTTGGGAGAGTCACGTCAACAAGCAGCCAAGAGACTCACTCAACCGGAACGCCGCTTAGCTCGTTACTCACAAGTGAAGGAACAGTATGTGACCTTTCTAAAGAAATATGAATAACTCGGTCACATGCAGAGCATTGAACCATCAATGATCCAGGACATTAAATACTATATCCCACATCATTGCGTATCCAAGGAATCTAGTTCAACCACCAAACTGAGAGTGGTATTTGACGATTCTGCAGCAACATCATCGGGTAAATCACTTAATGATACATTATTGAAAGGTCCCAACCTACAAAGGGAAATTGTTATGAATTTTCGATTTCATCCCATTGTGCTCACCACTGATATATGCAAGATATATCTACAAATACTTGTAATTCTGGATGACTCACATTATCAGGTAATACTGTGGTGCGAATCCCCTGATCAACAGATTCAAGAATATCAATTGAATACTGTGACTTATAGTGTATCTTCAGCTCCTTACTTAGCGATGCGATCCGTGCGTCGGCTCGCTTCTGATGAAAAACTTCATTACCCTTGTGCTGCCCAGGTCCTTTGTAGGGGCATTTTTGTTGATGACATAGTCACTGGTGCTGATTCAGTGGAATCTGCTCTTAGTTTGAAAACATAATTGATTGAATTGCTAAGCATAGGAGGCTTCTAACTCAGGAAATGGTCTAGCAACCACCCCGAAGTATTAAAGGTGATACCAAATGAACATCGTGAAGTTCCCCTCATGTTTGAGGAAGATGGAGATCAAGTAATTAAGCTATTAGGGTTGGAATGGGACCCCCTCATATTCATTCTATTATCACGTACATCCCTCTGAGTAGTGGCGTGCGGTGACTTTTCTCAAAGAGGACTAGGTTTGAAGACACCTTTCATTATGGGGTTAAAGAGGAATACTCTCCATATA